>CATKHJ010231354.1:0-21224 GCA_949750685.1 Vernicia montana | reverse complement strand
ATATATATAACTGAACAATATAATAAATTAAATTAGTAAAGTGTAATGGTGATTGGGAGTTTGCTTATTCTTTAAATGGAGTTGAGGATATAAGGGGGTAAATTGGGAGTGATCTATTTTACTTGCAGGTTTGATCTTGGGTAAATGTGAATGTACTGCCGGTATGCTGCCGAAATTACATTGATATTCTAAATGAGTTGGGTTCTACGGGTTATCGGTAGCTTTAGGCTTACCCATGCCCTAGGACCGTCATATCCCAAAAGTGGGATGTGACATTAAGAGTCTGTTTTCTAGACATGACTTTCGGAGGTGCTTGGACCAGGTGGTTTGCCACTTGAATTTGCTTGTCTAAGGGACTTGGATTGCAGTGATGATATGATTTGCCAAAGAAGCTTGGGTTTAGATGGTATGTTTTGCCAAGGAATCATGGGCTTAGATGGATGGTATTTTTCGCCAAGGAATCATAGGCTTCATTTGCTAAGTAGGCTTGGGATGGGCTTTGACTGGTTTAGGCCCCTTTTAATCAGCTTGAGGATGATAGACTCTGGGAGTCATGGTTTGACTTTAGCTTTGCCAAGGAAATTGGGCTTCATGGATTATGAGTCTTGTGAGACTTGGGATTTTGGTGGGCTTGGTGCCTGCAAGATGAGATTTTACTAAGGAGACTTGGGCTTTTTGGTGGGCTTGGCCCTTGGAAGATGAGTTTTTACCAAGGAGACTTGGGCTTTTTGGTGGTCTTGGCCCTGGGAAGATGATATTTCACCAAAGAGACTTGGGTTTCTGGTGAGCTTGGCTCTTTTGATCAGTTTTTACCAAGGAGACTTAGGTTTCTGGTAGGCTTGGCCTTTGGAGATTTTACCAAGGAGTCTTGGATTTTTTGTGAGCTTGGCTATTTTGATCAGTTTTTACTAAGGAGACTTTCATTTTTTTGTTGATAGGTTTAGACCTTTTGATTAGTGTTAGGGAGCTTGTATGATTTTTCTTTTGTAGCATGATTTATGGAGAAGATAAGCACGACTTATCTTATTGTTTGAGATTGAATAGACTCTAATAAGTGTATGATGCATGATATTTTACCCCTGTACTTTAACGTATTTTACTATTAAATTGAGTTTAATTTGTTTGTTCAAGTACTTTTCAGAATAATCTGTAGGAATCCTTTATCTTGGAAAGCCACTACTGGAATGGAATGAAGCATTGAAGCATTAGTTTACCAATTTTCTAAAAGAGATACATCCATTATGGTACAGGCGTACCATAAATGGATGATTGGCATAATGAAGCTGTGGTACGCCCATGAATGGTACGGGCATACCACTGAGGCAGTTTGATGAATCCATGGTATGCCCATAATTGGTACGAGCGTACCATGGAGACAGAAGCTTGAAGACATGGTACGCCCATAAAAGGTACGGGCGTACCATAGCTTAATTCTTAGGTTATAAATGTGCACGGATACAGACGAAAAAGGGATCGAAGGAATTTTAGGGAGTGGCGATTTTCTTAAGAGAAAGGAAGGTTTTTTAGCTGAAATAAAAAGTGGAGATCCAAATAACTAGAATTGCAAATCAAGATTAGAGGATAAAAGTGGAGGTTATCAATTTATTCTTGATGGATCACTTGATTTCTTTTACACTTTTCTTTTATTATTGTTCCCAATCTGTTATTATGAACTAATTCTTTTAAATCTAGATACTTGATGAATCCTAGAGCTCATTGTATGGATTGAACAATCGTTATCAATTGAATCATTCATTGAATTGTTTTATCTTTGTGATTAATAATAATACATCTTTTTAGCAATTGCATGCTTGTTATTCAGATATTGTTTTCTTATTAATTGTCTTGAGAAAGTTTAATTGGAATTGAACACTCATAAAGGTTGAGAATTGATTGTGGTTCTAGAAATAGACCAACAAAATTCTTTGGTTCATTGTTCTCTATTTTTAATTCATGACCTATTTAATTATGTTTGAGACGAGAGTCCTTACATTATAATTAGTGATTAGGGATTGATTCACTTGAGAGAGGTGTCAATCTAAATTAGTAGAATCCCAATTCAGTTCATTGCTTGATTTAATTGAGTTGTTGTTCATGAAATACATATCGAGTCTAGGAGGATTCAATATCTAGGTTATTCCCATCATAAATCAATTTGCAATTTACTTTTTATCTCTTAAGTTAAATCCTTTAGTTTAATTAATTATTTTTAGTCTAAATATTATACAAACAATTTGATTCACTAAACAACTATTGAAATTTGAGTTAATACTTGATCCTTGTCCTCTGTGGAACGATAATTAATTCATTCTATATTACTTGAGCGACTCGTATACTTGCGATAGCATTGTGTTATCAAAAATAGCACATCAGGCTCATAAATATAAAAATAAATTAAAAAATAATTTCATGAGCAATTAAATAATGGAATGAGATGACAATTATAAATATTCACAAATAAATAAAAAAGAAACATCCAATCATAAATAAGTGAAAGGATAGCAAACTAATAATTAAAAATTATAAGAAAAACCCAAATAATTAGGGGATATCTCCTCTAACCCTTATAGGTTATAGGAAGATTACACATTCTCCAAAGTAATAAAAAAAATAAAATAAAATAAAAAGGAAAAGAAAGTAGGTGATGAGAAGAGGAATTTATTTATTTTAATGTGGATTTGCCACTTAAATCAAGTGTGTATGCGTATCCCTTCAAATGGGAATCAAAATCCACGCAATTCTTTCATTTTGCAATATAGGATTTATTTTAGTTTCACTTTTTCTTTTTATCATGTTTTGATGATTTATTAGAAGAAATGAGTAGAAGAAGAAGAAGATGGCGCGTTTCCTAAAGAAGTAAAAAAGAAAGGATGCTCTACCCTAGGAAAAGAAAATGAAACTTAAATTAAAAAGAATATAGATGAGGTGCTTACCTTGCGTCTTCGCGACTTGGGAATGTATGGAGGATGGAGCGGCTTGCCGGATTACAGTTCCACCTTCAGGATGGAAAATATGGGACTGATCCAAATCTATTTGAGGAGAAGAGACTTAGTTTGCTTCGCAAAAGCCAAAGCAAGTTAAAAATATTTAAACTAAAAACTTGATCCAAAGAGGACCAAATTAGGCAGGCTAAAATGGGAGGCCCTTTATGAAGAAAGAGGAATAATAATAGTGGGAGAGAGAAGGATGCTAGGGACAACTGTCAACCAAGCAACCAGAAGTGAAGGAAACTGAAGTGGCAAGGCTATATATATAGGCTGAGGAGAGGGGGGCTGAGTTTCCAAGCTTTCAATATGGGATTCAGTGAAAATGGGCTGAAATGGCATGAAATTGACATGGCGTGTAGCAAGGGCTTCCTGTGATGCTCCAAGGGCAGGCTGCAGTACCATAGGACCTGCCTGTGGCAGCCACAGGGTGGATCGTCCAGTTCTTCAATTTTCAACCCATTTTTTTGATTTTTTGGTTCTTGGAGGTCCATCTTCCAAGTTCAAGCATACTAAGGTCCGATGCTATACTAGAGGATGCTAAATTATGGGTTCACAATGATTTGAATTCTTATTGGTTAAAGTCTTAGAATTTGAGTTTTGCCTTATATATTTATTGTCTTTAATTTATATTTGCAGGAATCTCAAGTAATATGGTTAATGCAAACTTGGGTGTTCTAAGAAAGAGAATGGAAAAAGTAAGGATGAAGGAAAGATTTGATAAACGATTTTAGTTGTTGCAATATACACAACTTGTGAATGATTATGATATATATTTTGAATGATTATGATACTTTGAATGATTATGATACTATTTGTATTTATGTGTTTTGATCCAATTAAATTGAATGATTATGCATTGATCCATTGTAAAAAGTGTTGCAATTGTTTAAAATTAATATTGCATTTGCTTCAACAAAAATGTTGCTTTGCACTAAAAAAAGTGTTGCACTTGTTGTCTTACAAAATGTTGTAATTAGGCTAAACAAGTGTTGCATTTGTTCTTCTTACAAAAATATTGCATTTGGGGAAAAAATTTTGCATTAGATAATTAGAAAAAAGTGTTGCATTTGTACTAAAAGGTATTGCCAAATGTTGCATTAGGTAATTGGAAAAATATGTTACATTCGGACTAAAAAGTGTTGCCAAATATGTTGCATTAAAAGTGTTGCATTTGCTCTTTAAAAGTGTTGCTTAATTTTTTTGGCCAAAAATGTTGCATAAGCTCCAAAGGCGTGCAACACTTTTTTGGTGTTGTATTAGATCAAGGAAAGTGTCGCCATAACCAAAATGCCAACACACAAAAACCTAATACATTCAAAAAGTGGAAATGTGTTGCATTAGCCCCTTTTTTGATATATTACAACACATTTAGGGCTTAATGCAACATTTTTTTTTTTTTGTAGTAGGCCTTTTATAGTATAGTGAACCTGAGGTGTTAGATTTTTTAGACAAGACTTTTACCATTCAAACTACTAAGATTAATTGATTAATCATTAACATTGTATGTTATAAAGTATTACGGAATGAATTTAAAAAAAATAAAAAGAAGAGAGAGAAATAAAATTTGCAGACCAACCTAGAAACTTCTAGGTTGGCCGGGGATAATTTTGAGAGGGCAGAAAAGTGCAAGTGAAGTAAGTGAGGGTGAAAAGAGAGGGAGAAAGATATAGGAAGAAATTCTTGAGTTTGGTAGGTGGATCTACCCCTTTTAGCTTTGTTTTCTTTTGGGATGAGTAAGATTGATGTAAGGCCATGTTTAGTTCATAGAATGGAATAGATATTGAATAGAATAACAATTCCTATGGAATAGAATGAAAATAATAGTTATTCTTAGATAATTCTTGTAATATCCGGGATTCCATCAGTTTCTAGGTATTAACAGTAATGTCATTGGAAGGCAAATTAAATGGTTATTGAGATAACGAGATCAATAGGAACTCAAACGCGATCGGGTTAAATGCAAATAAAATTTTTCTTTAAATTAATTCTACTTTTGTGATATTATTATATATGAATTCATAACAATGTTATAAATATGATTAATGAAATAAAGTCAATGAACTGTATCGATATTGGTTACAACAAGGTACAGAGTAATAGAAGGGTAAAACGGTCATTTCGCAAAAAATGTCGAAATAACGGGCTAAATGTAAATAAACATATATGGTAAGTGGAAAGCCATCGATGTTATAACATGGCTAGCCACTATGGTTACGAGAAGGGAAAAATTACTTGGAATTACATGGAGAAACATTAGTCAAATTTAATAAATGAAGGTGGACCCCACATCTTAAATAAACAATAATTTGGACTTTATATAGCAATTTCTTTAATTGAAAAATGTTAATTACTATCACCAAATTATTGATAATTATCTATATAATTATTATTATTAGAAATTCAAAAATATGGTTATTAATTACAACCATTGGATTAAAGCTAGACTTTTCTTCTTTCATTTTCATTTCTTATCTTTCAAACTAAAAGTTGAAGATCATTTAGCTCTCTCCATCTAGACAACCTGCCACCATTCAATCCCCATCAAGAAATCAAGAAATCTCAAGGTAATCACTAAAACTAAGCTCGAATTTCAATTCTAATATTATTAGGAGTGTGTATTGTTGATGGGTTACAAATTTCTCTTCTTGTTCTTGTTGAATTCGGCTTATATGGAGATTAATGGAGGAAAAATTAATTCTTTTGCTTTTCTGATATTTATGGATATATTAAGAAGTGAATTGAAAGAATTGATTGAATTTAAATTGTTTGATGGAGTAGTCCAAAAGATGGATTTAGAGACTAAATTAAGTCAAGTGTAAAACATGAAAAATGATAATTGATATGTGTACAAGCTTTGTGTAAAAGGAAATTTAAAATAGATATGTATATTGTGAGATATGACTTAGTGAATATGAAGTACTTAGATCTCCACCTTCAAATTTAGCTGTCAAATTTGTCACAGGGGTGTGTGATGATTCCGGATAAATTCCCCTTTAGCACACGGGTGGTCACACGGGCGTTAGCCGCCATTCCATTATTAATACTGGGAAGCACATCGCTTCTAAACTGTGATTTCTGCTAAAATGATATTATTAAATCCTAACTGTTATTGATCATTGATATCGAATCTCGATTGCTACTGTTCACTACTAATTAATCCCTACTGTCATTGTTCACTGTTAATGAATCCCAACTGTCATTGTTCATTGTCAACGAATTCCGACTGTTATTGGTCACTACTATTGAATTTCGATCGTTATTGATTATTATTATTGAATTCCTATTGTCATTGAACATTGTTACTGTAGTTAACGTTTGTTATTGAACCACGACTATCATTGACTATTGTTATTGTTACTGATCACTAATATTGAATCTGATTGTTATTGACCATCGATATTAAATCTCAACTGTTATTGACTACTGATATTAAATTACGATTGTCATTAACCATTGTATTTATTACTGACCATTGTTATTGAACCTTGATCGTCATAAGCCATTGATATTGTTATCGACTCTTGTTATTAAAACCCAACTGTTATTGCTCAATGTATTGAAGCTTAACCGTTATTGATCATTGTCATTGAATCGTAATTGTTATTGATCATCGTTATTGGATTCCCAATTCTGTCTTTTACAGTATTATATTGGAACCTTAAAATCGACACTCCACCGCCATAGATTATCTGAAAAATTATTTCTTCCATATTAGTACATTGATACCCTGATATTGAAAAATTGGCTCTCCTTCATTGTTCCCTTGGAACCCTAATACTTAACCTCCATTGTTAAATCACTGAAAAATTATTTATTCTATACTGTTATATTTTAAAACTAATAATTTTATTATTAAACATACACTTGTATACTATTTCTTGTTTATTATAAAGTACTCACTGAGTTTCGCTCACACCCTTACAGTGTTTTATTTCAAGTTCAGTAGCGGACCCAGCAAGTGGATCTCAAGTATTTATCTCCACTTGGGATTACTTCGCTGAGAGTAAGGTTGATTATAGCTTTATTGTTTGAAATGAATCATTTAGAGCTCCATGGACTATATTGGTTTAGTATTGTAATAATTGTTTAAATTGAATTCTCTATATGATTTAGAAACTGTAAAGTCATATAATGAAGTGAACACAGAAATTAATATTTGATACATTGTAATATGGTTAACAGTGATAAAATATTGGGAGGATTTGTATTGGTTTATATGAAGTTGAGAATATGGAAGTGCTTTATATGGAAGTGCCTCTTTAATACAGGTTGTGAGCCTGGAGTATTGTTATAATTGCAGCTGTTATGTTGCCAAATTAGTATTGATTGTACCGTAATATTGTATAAATTGGTTCTATGGGTTGTTGGTACCTTTATGGTTACCCATGCCCTAGGACAGTCACATTGCCAAAGGTGGGATGTGACAAAGGTGATATTAGAGCAAAAGTGTAAGTCTAGTATAGAATAATAAATGTTATGGAGTTATAGTATGTAAGTGAAACCATGGAGCATAGGATTCCTGATTGTCAATTATAGTCCATCATTAAGATAGTTCCGCGTTATTCGTATATGATTAACTTATCTTCATCTGGAATGATATATATATTGGTATGCGCATACATACACTACTGGAATATTGATATAAGTGAAATATTGAAAATACCTAAATGAAACAATTATACTCAATTGTTATATGAAAGTGAATTGAAAAATGTGAAAATGAGGTCGATCCCTTAGTGATCGCTCCTGAAATAGTGAGAGATGAATATATATTGTTAAAATGAAATACCCCGTAATGATCTTATGTGAATTTTGATACATATATCAAAGATATCGATTGACAGTGAAATACTTATAGACTGCAGATATTAATAATGATGTATAACTTATTTGTCCATATGAGAACATGTGTATTGCCTAGGATAAAGATATCCTAAGCAAATTATATCGTCGTGATAAAAGTGTAGAAATTTAATCATTATATTAATTAACGATCATTTGCTAAAGTCGTCTATGTTTAGACGGCGAATTAGAGAAGAAACAAAAGTAGGTGAAAAAGTAGATGCAATGATATAGAGATGATGTGAAATGTAATAAGGATTGACAAGTGAAAAGAGGAAGGCATATTATATGCTAGTTACAGTGTACTCCCCAACAATGATAACTGTAAGTAGGGATGCAGAAGTTGTTCTTCTATCTATATACATATTGTATATGAATTGGAAGAAGGAATATTGATTTATGTGTTTGAGAAGAAGATGATCAACAATTAAGGAATATTACTGATTCTACAAAAGCAAGTGAAATTGCTGATAAAAAGATACTGAAAATGGATAAAAGAAACCATGAGTAACTTTTCTTGGTCTTAATGAAAGTCTTAAAAGAACTGGAAAAGTAGAGAAAAATGTGTACAAGTTATAAAGATATAATTAATAAAGGAATGTGTATACATTAATAGTTTTAATGATTGAAATAAATATAATTAATAAAGATTTTGTGTAAGGAAGGATGAGTAATTGTTGAATAAAGTAAAACAATGATAGACATAGAATATGACCAAGACAGGTCAATGAGATATTGAATAAATGGAACCGTAAATACTGAAATGAAAGGTATGAACGATAGTAACGTATAGAAAACTGTAAGGATAATGAAACTATCAAGCAATGGAAAATGTGCATTATTGATAAATGAAACTGATAAAGATGAGACTGAAATGAAAATAAGTAAAAGAGTAGTTATAGCAGTGACCATTTTAATGGTGAAACCACTGGAATGGCTGAATCTAATTCGAGATAATGGACACTGAAATTGTTTATAGTTAAAGGGAAAGCGAAATTGAAGATGGTTAAAATGGATCACTGATGTATAAGGATATTAGAAACTGATCAAGGAAATGATTTATGACAGAAGAGTTAAAAAAGGAAAAGATAAATGGATAATTACGAACTTTGCAATGGTTAAAGAGAAAACAATGGACTGAAAGTAATCTTGGAAAAAATGTGACAGACTATAGAAATAACAAGAGAATTGAAATGAATAAGGAAACTTGAATGTATTCGAAATTTAATTGAATATGGATATAAAAAAAATGTGATATAATTGAGATTGATATGGGATACATTGAATGAAAAGTTATTTTCATTGGATATATGCATACTTTAAGAGGAATTTCAAATCGTAGAAAATACGAATACCATATGAAATGGATATATGTTATGAATGATGACAAAGAGTATAAATTCCTATATGTGTTTTAGAGAAAGGAAACGAATATAAACTGATCCTTGTGAGATGTAGAAAACTGTAGACCACTGTTGATCAATTGAAACAACATACTCATAGCAAGAGAATGAAAAAAAAAAAAGATTGGTTAGACAAGTGTAAAAAGATTGAGAAACAATGGATTTATAAACTAAAGTAAGAGTTGAATAAGATACAGTAATTGGGGGAAATTATATATTCTCCTCATCATTATTATAATGGTAACTTAACGTTTGACAGCATCGTGCTTATAAAAAGTATTGTAAAAGAGTGGAGAAAAAGGTATATAATTGTGAACTCTTAATTTTGCACCCTCATGATGCTGCCACAGCTTGACACATGCTGAATTTCATACGTTACGCAAAGCCAGTACGTCGGTCCCGCTAGCCGGTTAGCGGGCAAGGGTCAAGGGGGCAGTGCCCCCAAAAGGGAAATGATTTATTTCTTCCAACACAGACCGACATCATATTTTTGATCCTGACCGGACTTTCTATACTAGACAATATTTTTCCAAAACTGACCCAATTTTTCTCAAAACTGACTGCCAAAATGTCTGATAATTAATTTTGGATCCATCGACACTGACCGGTAATTTTTTAGACTTTAGAATATCCCAAAAACTAATTCGAAAGCCCCGAAAACTAACCCAAAAAATCCCAAAAACTAAGCCAGTGGAAGGACAGGCACGAAAATTGAGGACCACGAGGGCGTCCGCGAGACGATATCGCGTCGCTGCAGACGCGCCAAGATAGTCTCAGTGGCTGCGGCTGTTCTCGCAAATCTATGTAGATCTGCTGACACGCGCCGTACTGACGCATGTCAGACTTGTCAGTATGACATTGGCATGTCTGCGAGGTACACTCGCGAAGACGATATCATAGCGCTGCAGACGCGCCAAGATAGTCGCAGTGGCCGCCACTATTCTCGCGAATCTGTGCAGATCTGCTGACACGCGTCGTACTGACGCATGTCAGACTCGTCAATACGACACTGGCATGTCCACGAGGTACACTCGCGGAGTCGCCAGCCTCTCTCACGTGTCCGCGAGGCACTTTGACGGCCGTCTGCGAGCTTCGCTCGCAAAGACGTGCTGGTCTCTCGTGGCTCCGCGGGCTCCCCTCGCGACTGTACCTCTGTACGCGAAAATGACCCTTTTGCCCCTGTTTCAAATTACTTTTTCAAGCCCTTTTCGGTCTTTTCACCCATTTTCATTTCCTATAAATAGCCCTTCCATTTTCATTTCAAAACACACTAAGAGTTAGCTTCGAATTTTCTACTGCTCTCTCTCTCTCTCTCTCTCTTAATTACTTAAACTTTCTTTGATTTTAATTAATTAATTCTAATTTATCATCCACTCAATTCGATTAACTAATCACTTTAATTAATTAATCATTTTAATTAATTAAAAATTGAGTAATCAATCCTTTTAAATTAATCTCCCTTAAGGTTAATTTAGTCCAATCCACCTCTCCGAAACAGAACTCTGATCTGGTAAAACCCTCCACCCACAAATCTCAAAAAAGAAGGTATAATCTCTTACCCTCATTCAAACCCCAAATCAAATCAATCCGATCAAAATCTGAATGATCTTTAAACCCTTCCAGCTCACCGTGGAATGAACTACGTGGATTTTGATCCCCATCCAGTGGGGTACGTAGGCACGCTTGGAATCTAAATCCAAGTCTCAATTCCAAATCCCAATCAATCCCCTTCCCCTTTTATTTTAATTTATACTTTCTTGTAAATTTTAATTACTACAATTAGTTAATTACTTGCTCTTTACTTTTTTTTCCATGCATTCATAATTATGTCATGCTTATGCACTTTAAATTGCAATTAATACTTGTCATTCCTGAAATCAATTTTTTCAAGTCAAATTAAACTTAAAAGCCAAATCGAGATTATTTAAAACCAAAAACCTAGTCCCTGAACTCAACCTGGTTCGAGGGTTAGTGACTTTATCCTTGGGTAAATTAATCAAAGATTAATGAATTGGAGTCAAATTGGGTTTTTCCTTAATTTTTTCATTTAAATAAATTAGGATGGCGACTCCCGAATCCTTTCAAAATCAAATCAATTTTCTGAGGCGATAGCCACTTCCAATCGTGAGCATTGAAACTCGTACCTTAACTCCCTTAAAAATCTCTCGCCTTTCCTTAAGGCATATTTTTTCTCGAGCGAGGGGAGGAGCGTTCGAGCGAGGCCTCACAATAATGAGAAAGTTCATCAGTGAATAAGTTTAAATACAGATTATCTATTATGATATTGGAATAAATCAATTAAAGTATTATAAATAGAAAAGAAAAAGAGAATCGATTTCAAGAAAGATTGTTGGTAATGAACTACTGGATATAAATGAAGCCACATGTGTGATAGTTTACACACCATTAAAGAGCATTTGCTTCTTTAGGAAGCTATAGTTTACACGGAGATACATTATTTTTTTTTTTTTATAGAAAGCACATCGTTAATTCAAGGATTAAACTGTGATGGTAAATGATTGTATAAACAAGATAGTACTAATTACCTCGATAGGTAAACAGTAAAACAATGGATACGATTGCTAGAACTGTGCTTCAAAAGGATATGAATGATCTTAAGGAAATTGAAACAAGAAATTAATGATGATTGATTTTGTTTATGATTATAGTGAAAGGAAATATAACCTTCAAATTGATGGAATAAAAGTCAATGTTTAGCACTATACAGTATAGGAATTATATCTGGATCATACAGATACATATTTATGCAATATCAAGGCATATAGAGTAGAATGATATAAGGTAAGCTAAATTATTGTTTTCTTTTATAGATATCAGAGACATATGAGATATTAGAGACATATAAGATGAATCTCTTGTGACTATTGAAAGAATTGCAATGGAAAGTAATAATATAAAAAAGTTATTGATAAAAGCAGAATGATAAGAAATAACATTGAGAAAATGCACTGAATCAGTTATGGAAAATTTGAGGATGAATTTTCTTAAGGGGGGTCAAATGTAATATTAGGGATTCCATCAGTTCCCAGGTATTAACAGTAATGTCATTGGAAGGCAAATTAAATGGTTATTGAGATAACGAGATCAATAGGAACTCAAACGAGATCCGGTTAAATGCAAATAAAATTTTTCTTTAAATTAATTCTACTTCTGTGATATTATGATATATATGAATTCATAACAATGTTATGAATATGATTAATGAAATAAAGTCAATAAACTATATCAATATTGGTTACAACAAGGTACAGAGTAATAGAAGGGTAAAACAATCATTTCGCAAAAACTATCAAAATAGCGAGCTAAATGTAAATGAACATATAAGGCAAGTGGAAGGCCATCCATGTTATAACATGGTCGGCCACTATGGTTAGGGGAAGGGAAAAATTACTTGGAATTACATGGAGAAACATTAGTCAAATTTAATAAATAGTGGACCCCACATCTTAAATAAACAACAATTTGGACTTGATATAGTAATTTCTTTAATTGAAAAATGTTAATTACTATCACCAAATTATTGATAATTATCTATATAATTGTTATTATTAGAAATTCAAAACTATGGTTATTAATTACAACCATTGGATTAAAGTAATGAATCTCCACCATCCATTCTTGATAACCATGATATAAAGCTAGACTTTTCTTCTTTCATTTTCATTTCTTATCTTTCAAACTAAAAGTTGAAGATCATTTAGCTCTCTCCATCTAGACAAGCTACCACCATTCAATTCCCATCAATAAATCAAGAAATCTCAAGGTAATCACTAAAACTAAGCTTGAATTTCAATTCTAATATTATTAGGAGTGTGTATTGTTGATGGGTTACAAATTTCTTTTATTGTTCTTGTTGAATTCGGCTTATATGGAGATTAATGGAGGAAAAATTAATTCTTTTGCTTTTCTGATATTTATGGATATATTATGAAGTGAATTGAAAGAATTGATGAATTGATTGAATTTAAATTGCTTGATGGAGTAGTCCAAAAGATGGACTCAGAGACTAAATTAAGTCAAGTGTAAAACATAAAAAAAGATAATTGATATGTGTACAAGCTTTATGTAAAAGGAAATTTAAAATAGATATGTATGTTGTGAGATATGACTTAGTGAATATGAAGTACTTGGATCTCCACCTTCAAATTTAGCTGCCAGATTTGTCACACGGGCGTGTGACGATTTTGGATAAATTCCCTTTTAGCACATGGGTGTTCACACGGGCGTGTGATTGGGCATGTGATGATTCTGGAAAAATCCTCTTTGGCACACAGGTGGTCACACAGGCGTGTGATGAACCGTGTGGCAGACTTCAACATTTTCTGTTTCAAAGATTGGCTTGTTTCTTGCACCAAATGATATAATTTTGTATATGCATATAAATAATTAATTGAATGTGATTATTCAATATGAATGTAATATAAAAGAGTATTGAATTGCTAAAAAGCAATTAATGAATGAATATTACAGATTACAGTATATGCATATGTATATGCTACCGAATATACTGAATTGCATCAATAGAAAATGATAGTATTAGAGTTAGAATTGAAATAGTCAACTCGATAAGGTAATTAATAATTTTGGTTAAATGGTATAAAGGATGTGGTTCAACGTAGAACCTAAAGAGATATATACTCCGGAGATTGAAAAGCGTCACTACCGAGGATACTAAAAGTTTATATTAGGAGGTAAGGAAGTCAATGTGAGTACCTTAAAAACCTTACCTTTCTTTAATAGAATAATTGTTTGATTTATTTCTTGTAATGAGGCCTTTGGCCTATCCATTGTTAATTAAATTCTTTAATGAAATCTTCAACCTAAACATTATTATGGAATCACTTTATTGAGGCCTTCGGCCTATTTCTTATCATTCGTCCTTCAATACTAAATTGTACTCAGACTGAATATCATAAAAGAGTTTAACTTTATCATATCAACTCTATCACCATAATAAATCCATTCTTGGTCTAATGTTCCTCTATTGAACACTCAACGTGTCCTAAGCGATAAACTATTTCCATAATTATGTTCCATTAAGAAATCAATTAATTTATTTATAGAATCTATTGTTTCTTCAATTGTTCAACTTTCATTGAATCTTATAAAAATCATCATTTATACTATTCACCTAAAACATCGGAATGCTTACATACTGGATCCAAAGAGATCACACTGTATTACTGAAAGTAGAAATCCCAGACTGATGTGGGTATTACATCAGACTGTGTGAACACAAGAAAAGCCTACGGATAGGGTGAGCGTATCCGCCTTAACTAGGAGGGGTGGTCCTACTCGTGAGACTTGATCAGTCTTGCGCTCTATACTGTTATGAGTGAGCAAGCAATAGCTGCCACTCCACTGTTTATAGACCTGAGTGAGCAAAGCATTAGCTGCCACTTCACTGTTAATACTGGGAAGCACATTGCTTCTAAAACTGTGATTTCTACTAAAATGATATTATTAAATCCCAAATGTTATTGATCATTGATATCGAATCTTGATTGCTACTATTCACTGCTAATGAATCCCTACTGTCATTGTTTACAGTTAATGAATCCCAACTGTCATTATTCATTGTCAACGAATTTCGACTGTTATTGGTCACTATTATTGAATTTCGATCGTTATTAATTATTGTTATTGAATTCCCATTGTCATTGAACATTACTATTGTAGTTAACCTTTGTTATTGAACCACGACTATCATTGACTATTGTTATTGTTACTGATCACTAATATTGAATCCTGATTGTTATTGACCATCGATATTGAATCTCAACTGTTATTGACTACTGATATTAAATTACGATTGTCATTAACCATTGTATTTATTACTGACCATTGTTATTGAACCTTGACCGTCATAAGCCATTGATATTATTATCGACTTTTGTTATTAAAAACCAACTATTATTGATCATTGTATTGAAGCTTAACCATTATTGATCATTGTCATTGAATCGTAATTGTTATTGATCATCGTTATTAGATTTCCAATTGTGTCTTTTACAGTATTATATTGGAACCTTAAAATCGACACTCCACCACCATAGATTATCTGAAAAATTGTTTATTCCATATTAGTACATCAATATCTTGATATTGAAAAATTGGCTCTCCTTCCTTGTTCCCTTGGAACCCTAATACTTAACCTCAATTGTTAAATTACTGAAAAATTATTTCTTTTATACTGTTATATTTTAAAACTAATAATTTTATTATTAAACATACACTTGTATATTGTTTCTTGTTTATTATAAAGTACTCATTGAGCTTCGCTCACACCCTTACAGTGTTTTATTTCAGGTTCAGTAGCGGACTCAGCAAGTGGACCTCAAGTATTTATCTCCACTTGGGATTACTTTGCTGAGAGTAAGGTTGATTATAGCTTATTGTTTGAAATGAATCATTTAGAGCTCCATGGACTATATTGGTTTAGTATTGTAATAATTGTTTAAATTGAATTCTCTATATGATTTAGAAACTGTAAGGTTATATAATTAAGTGAACACATAAATTAATATTTGATACATTGTAATATGGTTAACAGTGATAAAATATGGTTAACAGTGATAAAATATTAGGAGGATTTGTATTGGTTTATATGAAGTTGAGAATATGGAAGTGCCTTTTTAATGCAGGTTGTGAACCTGGGGTATTGTTATAATTACAGCTGTTATGCTGCCAAATTGGTATTGATTGTACTGTAATATTGTATAAATGGGTTCTACGGGTTGTTGGAACCTTTATGATTACCCATGCCCTAGAACCGTCACATTGTCAAAGGTGGGATGTGACAATTCTTATTCCACTCTTTGGTTCATGAACTTGGATTAACTATTTCCAAATAAAATTACAATTAAATATCATATATATTAATATATATGTGGTGGTGATGGTGCTAGTGGGTGGTGGTGAGTGGTAGTGGCATGTAATACCCTAGACATTAGAAACCCTAATCCTAGTAAATTGGTAACGTAATTTCTATAATTAGACTAAATTATTAATTAAAAGTTAATATTAGGTGCCTATATGTATATAGGTTAATTAATTATTAACAAATTGAATGTCATTGAAAAATTAGAATTTATGAAAATAGAGAATTAAAGCTTAAATATTACTGAAAAACACTTAAAGAATAAAGGAAAATTAAAACTGAGGAAAATGAGATTTGAGGGTGGCATTTTTGTAAATGCAATAACAATAGAAAATGAAAAAAAAATAGATAGAGAATTGATTAAAGACTAGGTCGGCTAAAGGAGGAAAGAAAGGGAAAAAAATAATAATATAGAATTAACTAGAAGAAGTGAGGTGGCCAGCCATGGATAACAAAAAAATCCTATAAACCAATACTTAGTTCACATTTATTTTCCACTAAAACTTAGCCCATAAAAACCACAATTCCCTTACTAAATTCACTTCATTTCTTACTTTAAGAAAACAAACAAGGAGCGCTTAACCAATTGAAGGGGTTTCGACCATTCAAGGAAACAATAAAAAGAATTACTTCAATCGAAGGTGAGACTTCAATCTTTAACCTTCAAATTAATAATTGTAGTATATAATAGTATAAGTCTCATTGGTTTATTGATGGGGGCATTTAACCATCATTAAAAAAAATAGAAAAACTTAGTTCCTTTGTTTAATTAAGTATAAAATTGATTCAATTAGGTATGTAGGTGATTAAATTAAACTTACAATCATTTAATTAGCTTGAACTATGCATAATTGGGGATGAAGGTTGGTTAGAGTTTAACTAGAGTTTGATTAAACAGAAAATTATAACTATTATTTCATAGCCTTATAAGAAGAATTGAGAAAGTGTAAAATATAAAAATTGTATATTTATGTGTTTTCTATAAACCATCAAAATTTCAAGTCATTTGGAGTTTGTTTAATATATTAAATTGAATTAAGAGTGCATGCTAACAGAAAATAGAATATGCTAGGTCAGAACTGAAAAGGCTACTGTAATTAATTTAATTCAAAGGGTAAATGATTTTGGTTTTGCACAAAATTTTTTATGGAGATTAAAATATATGTTATATAATTCATCTAAACATTTTAAGTCAAAATAATATTATTTGGTATGTTAAATAGGAAACTAAATACATGTTGGTCAGGCTATCCTAGAATTTGGTAGTCCAAGATTAACTAGCTGAATTGGGAGCCTTAGGAGCATAATTAGACTTAACATAAAACATAGAGAATATTCATATATATATTTATAAAGTGTCCATAAAAATAATTTGCAATTGAATATTCACAGAATGAGCTATAATCAAAAGAATGAGGAAGGGTCAATCTATCCCTGCACTGAAACAGGACTGAATTTAAAAATTCACTGTAAATTATATAGTATAAGGTTTGAATTATTTTTTTGGATATGTTAGACCCTTTGATGTATAGTATTATTAAGAGAAAGAATCAAGTCAATTGGATGTGTCTAGCTTAAATTATGGTAGAACAAGTATAAGAAGGTCAATGAAGAAATAAGTAGCTAACCCTAGAAATGCATATATGTTTTTGATATTTTTAAGGATTAGAGTTCAAATGAAATTAGGAAAATTAATAGTTTAATAATTAGAGTATAATTGATTAATAATTAATTTTAGATAGTTAGTGGAATAATTTATATATTTTTAATTATTGTAGCTCCTAGAAACCAATTGAGATGAGAAGAGAAACAACAAGATTGTGATCATCCTTTTGTCTACTTAAAGAAGTAAAGTGCTAAAGTGTAATTAAATCAAAGTGAATGAAAAATATACTATTATACTTGTGTATTTGATCCTATGTTCATATTCAAACTACCATAAGTATTTGTGAATTATGAGAACCCTATAATTTGTTCATTTGGTTATTTGTAATACTATCACGTGACCATGAGATAACTAGAACCTTAATTTTTCATTGTTATTACTGTTTATTCTTTGAACCATACAAGTATTATCTGATTACAAGTTACCACGAGTTATGAATATAAATTCCCTCCACTGATGTAGGGTAAGACATCAAACTGTATGCACACTTTACCTACGGATAGGATAAAATATCCAAACTCTAACTAGGAAGAGTATGATGTTCTAATCATGGGACCTAGCCTGTCTCATGTTATCACAAACCATCACGAGTTTATCACGGGTAATATCACGAGATCACAAGCTGATTTCTGTTCGAAATTAAGATTTGATATCCTTATTACGAGTACTGATAACTCTAGTTTCTTAAAGTTATTTTACCTATTTAAACTCAAATTTTGATTTAGTTTTTGAGAATTTAATAATATTATTATTTATTTTGAGAAATAAATAATTCTAATAATTTATAAATAAATTATAATATGTTTTTAGTATTTTATTTTATTTTGCAGAATAAAGAGAATTTTGGAATGCTATACAAAGGGGGAGGGAGCTTCTTTTTATAATGAAAGAAAGTTATAACCCAAACCACTTTTGTTGACTAACCCAAGCCACTTTTGTTGACAATAAACATGATAGTGATGTAGGCAATAATGCAAGATAATAATGATGCAGACAATGATGCAAGATGATAATGATGCAGACAATGATGCAAGATAATGGAAAAAGAAGGTGAAAGTTGCCTATAAATAGGCATTATAACCCCTCCTTCAAAGCATCATTCAATCAAAAAAACAAATAGATATAAAGATTTATATTTTCTTCGTTTCCTTTCTTTTTATTTTCATTTTGATCAAGAAACAAAGTTTTGAAACTCGTATATGCCAAAGATTGTATCCCTAAAATAGTTCTTTCTAAACTTTTATTCTTCAATTCAATAATAAGTTGTTATTATGTTTTCTATTAGATTGATTGTTAATTTAATTGGTTCTTCCTTCTTAACTATGAATAGCTAAATTTCTTCTCTGGGATTAAGATGTAATCTCTTGATTTTTCATATAACTATCTTTGTTTGATTGATTTGGTTTTGATTATTGGAATTAATCTTTTATCTTAGAATTTAATGTTTGTGAATGATTGATCACTATTTGCATGTTTAAAGATATTATGTGAAGTAGTGAGAGTGGAAACATAATATTAGCTCTTTGAGATATTAGACCTAGGGAATGTGTTGCTTAGAGATAAGAATATTCATTTGTGATTAATTAAAGGATTTCCATAAAACTTAATGGGTTTGTATTAATTGCTTGTAATCAAGAGAGTAGACATAAAGTTAACATAAATACTTTGTGTTGTGTCTTGAGAGAGAACATCATATAATTTAGGGAAATCTAATTTTTAATTCCAATGAAATTGAACCAATCTAGAGAACATATAAAAATCATAGGTAATTAATTGATGAATTCTAAATCCTAGGTCTTTTTCATATATTGAATTTATCTTTTAATATTTGTTTCTATTTTCTTCTTTATCTTAACTAAATCAGTTTTTTAAATAATAAGGTAATTCATAATTTTTGTAATTATTAACTCCTTCCCCGTGGAATCGACACAATCACTATATTACTTGTTCACGACTTGTGCACTTGCAGATTTTTAACAATAAGTTTTTAGCATCGTTGTCGGGGAAGGCGACATTGTCAATATTAATAAAATTGATATACTCTATTACTTTCGATTCTTTATTATGTTTGCACATCCATTTAGGTGTTTATGAGAAGTAATCCCAACGCAAAATTAGAGGAGTGAGATCCTGAAATAGACCATAGGTGTAAAGTTTTGTCTAAAGCCAAAAAAGAGAGACTCAGAGGAAAAAAAAAAGAAAAAAGAAGAAGAAGAAGAAGAAAAAGCCAAAGAGCTGGAGGCTTTGGAAGAAGGAGCAAAATTTGATCAAGAAAATTTTGAGGAAGGAAGCGAAGAAGAAGAGATGGCAAATAACTGAACTAACAGGGCACTACGTGAGTTTACCATGCCAAGCTCAGTTATGTTGTCTAGTATTGAAAGGCCAACTGTTGTAGCTAACAACTTTGAGATCAAACCGTCACTTATATAGATGGTTCAACAGTTTAAGTTTAAGGCAGGTGTCATGGAGGATGCTAATGCCCATTTGGCAAATTTTCTAGAAATTTATGATACAATCAAGATGAATGGCATTACTGATGATGCCATTAGACTGAGACTTTTCCCATTCTCTCTTAGGGATAAAGCAAAAACATGGCTAACCTCTCAAGCTCCAGGGTCAATCACTACATAGGATCAAATCATAGGGGCTTTGCTTTCAAAATATTTCCCACTTGAAAAGACTGCTAAACTGAGAAATGACATCACTAACTTCACTCAATTTGATGGAGAGACTCTTTATGAAGCTTGGGAAAGGTTTAAGGATTTGCAATGAAAGTGTCCCCATCATGGTATTCCTGATTGGCTGATAGTACAAATCTTATATAATGGTCTCGCTACTCATATGAAAAGTACTATTGACGCAGCTGCTGGAGGAGCCCTTATGAACAAAAATGTTGCGGATGCATATGACCTTCTTGAAGAAATGGCGGGAAATAATTACTATTGGTCTAATGAAAGAAGTGTGACAAAATGAGTTGCTAGAGTTCATGATATGGATGGATATTCTCTTCTTGCTTCTAAGGTAGATGCGATTGCCAAGACCTTGGAACAAGTAAATATCAATGCTCTTTCTAGCCATCCAATTGGTTGTGAGTCATGTGGGGGAAATCACCATAATTCAGAATGCCATAGGGTGGAGCAAGTTCATTTTGTCTCTAATCTTAATAGGCAACAAAATAATTCCTACTCTAATACTTATAATCCAGGGTGGAGGAATCATTCCAACTTAGCATGGGGAAATCAAGGGAACTAAGGGGGCAATCAGAGGCAACCTTATCAAACCAACTTTCAAGGGAGGAATCAAAATTAAGCACCACCTAAAAAACAAACCTTCCTATGAAGCGGCTTTGGAGAAATTCATTGGAGCTACCACGGAAAGGTTTGATAAATTGGAGAAACAATATGACAAGTTAGAATCCAAGGTTG
>CATKHJ010231327.1:0-24401 GCA_949750685.1 Vernicia montana | reverse complement strand
AAGAGCCTTAGAACAATGATTCAATTTCTCTATCACATTACTAGAATTTAAGGAAGACCAACTCTCTTCAACCACTAGACCCAAATCTGGTTCAATTAGCCAACCATTATCAAAATGGAAGCTCTTTTTCCTGAAACCAATCTTCACCTCCTCCTCAGTTTGCAATAGAAGTGGCGAGTGATCTGAAACTGAAGTCAACAAATTTAACAAACGCACATTAGGAAAAAGAATAGACCAACTTTTTGAAACAAGTGCTTTATCAATCCACTCTTCCACTCCATGGTCAGTGCCTCTCCTATGTTCCCAAGTGTACGGGTACCCTTCCAATGGAAGATCAATTAAAGCACAGTCAGACACTGCATCTCTAAAACCATTAAACAACCAAGTTGGATGCTCCACTCTCCCCTTTTTATCGTACAAATTAAGCATGTCATTAAAATCCCTAATACAGCACTATGGAAGCCCCGAAGCTGCATGTAAACTCTGCAAAAAATCCCAAGAATCCTTCCTCCTACTACGCTCTGGAAACCCATAGAAGCTGGTAATCCTCCATTTACCTTTGACCTTGTCGGACACCTCAAAATATATATGATTATGAGAATAGCTCACAATATCTATATTATCCTTTGATTTCCAAAGAACAGCAACACCCCTACTTCTACCTTCTCTATCTATTGCAAAAGCTCTGTCAAAACCCATTTTAATTATAATATCTTCTATCTTGTTACTATGTATCAGCATTTCAAAGAGAAACACAATATCAGGCCGGTGAGTTTTAATTAACTCACTTAAAGCACGAACTGCCCGAGGGTGACCTAACCCTTGGCAGTTCCAACTAATGCAAATCATGGGCTTTGGCAGGCCTGGAGCCCAGGTCTTGCCAATAAAAAAAAGGAACATTTGGGCAAGAATCATCCCTATTTTGATTATGAACTTCAGCAGATTTATTATTCACATCCAAAGCCATATTATCAACTTGGGCCTCCTCAACTGGGCCCTCTCTCCTTCTCTTCCTATCTTTAATCAATTCAAGCCTAACATTTTCCCTTCCCTCATGTGAATTAATCCCATATGAAAGCAAAGAAACCTCAACATCCTCTTCCCATCACATTGCCCAGATTGAACTGAGATATTCTGCCCTTTTCCCGCTACCACCAAATCACAACTCCTACCCAAAATCACAACTAAGTTAACTCGACCTGATTTACCACTCATCTCCCATCGATCTTCCCCACTCCCTTCCTTCTCACCATAACTATTATGAAGCCACTTTTCTGCCCCTTGAAAAGCAAAACGTTTCACCGACGCACGAAGCCACTGCCCTCGCTCCCCCTTAATTTCTGCCTTCGGAATCAAAAATAATTTTTCACAAAAACGATCAAAGTGGCCTAAATAACCACAGATGAAATAGAAAATACTCAATCTTTCATACTTACAATTCACAAAAAAACCAATCTCCTTTATGCTTCCTAACTTTCTTATCCCGTGAAAAAATTGAAAAAGATACAGTTGTTGTTCAATCTCTCTGATACAAATCCCCTTCCCTGGCCTCCATAAACTAGCCATCTTATTCCTCATGATTCTGAAATTAATAATGTGGTCGATAAGAAATCGCCCAGCCAAGCAAAGGTCAAAAGATTCCGATTGAACAATTGCATTATTCTCCTCTACGAAAGGTTCATCCTCTTCTTCCCTCGAAAGAGACAAATTTTCCAAAGGAACATCCATTCTCCTAAACAGCAAAGTCAAACTCAAAATTTAAAAGTCATAACTCTCAAACAAAGGAGAGAAAACTCTAAACTCTCAAGCAAGGAGGACTTAAAGGTTTACTAATTTTAAAAATATTTTTAAAAAAATATAAAGTTAATAAAAAAATATAACACAATGTAATACAAAATGCGAACCGCATGACTAATTCTATTAAGAAAGATGTACGTCTCCAGTCTCCAGTAATATTTTCATATACTCCAAATAAATCAAACTATAGGTTAATTTCAAGATGGTGAAATTATGGAGTGGAAGCGTCTGTGTGAAGTCTATTTTCCCGCCGTTTAGAGCAGTTTCTATAAAGCTAATTCCCGCCGTCAATTGACAAAAGACCATTACCACTTGCCCAAAATCAAATCAACCATTCTTTAATTCTCTCTTTTGTCTCGTCCATCAATCAATCTCTTCTTTTTAATCGAAAACCCCAAAAACTCTAATCCTTTTCGTTCTTGAAACGGCAATGGAGCTCCGCTCTCGCAGAGGACTCCCCAAACGCTCTACCGATGGTAAATTTCTTACTCTTTATTGATATATAGCGTTGGAAACAAACTCTTAGGGTTTAAGACTCTTAGGTTTTGGATTGATTATTCTGTTCAGTTGATCGAGGGTTTTGATTTTGTTTAATTTTATGTACAGACTTGTTATGTTCTTTTTTTAATTGCTTTTTGTGTCCGAGTGTTTCAATGTTTTTATGCTGGGGCAGGCCATAAGCAAAATGAAAGTGATAGCTCTAGTGAAAGTGATGACAGTAACCTGCATGGATGTGGAGTTGATGATGAATTGTATGTGTTATCTTCTGAATCTGATGATGAAGGTACTTTATTTACTAATGTTTTTTACTTTCTTTCTGGCTTTTCTTCCCATTGAAGTTTTGTACTGAGATGAATTGGAGTTTTTAGTGAAAAGTAAGGATTTTGGGAATGCCTTTAAGAAACTATGTATTTCGATAAAATGAACAGGTTAGTTAACCATGGAGTCTATATTGCGATATGCTTACACCTTGAAATGAAAATGTAGGTGAAATGGTTGAACAGATGGGGGTTTTCAACACAACTTGGAAAGCAAAGGATAAAGTTGGCATTAATATCAATGATCAGGAAGATATTGATCTGGCTTCTTTGAATCTTTCTGTTTCTGATTATGGAGAGCCTTCTACTAAAACAAGTGTGACAGAATCAGACCCTAATAATAATCAACTGGCTCAGCCACCGATAGCAGTTCAAATTAATTTTGTGAGAGGGAGAAGGAAGAAATCGTATTGCTCAAAGAGGAAGAGGGATAGAGGGAAGTCAGAGACATTGCTGATGTGGGAGATTTGGGAAGAAGAACATGAAAAATGGATTGATGAGCATTTGACAGAAAACTTTGATTTGGATAATCAATATGCTTTGATGACCGAAACAGCTGAGTCATCATCGGAATTGATTATGCCTTTGTTAAGGTACCAAAAGGAATGGTTGGCCTGGGCTTTGAAACAGGAAGAGTCAACAACCAAGGGAGGAATTCTTGCTGATGAAATGGGAATGGGGAAGACCATTCAAGCCATTGCCCTTGTCCTTGCCAAACGGGAAATCCTCCGGAAAACCCGTGAATCCAATGGAGCAACACTGTTACCAGGTTCCTCTATTGATTCTAGTGGAATCAAACCTACCCTTGTAGTCTGTCCTGTGGTTGCAGTGTCACAGTGGGTGAGTGAGATTGATCGTTTTACTACAAAAGGAAGCACCAAGGTGCTGGTTTATCATGGGGCCAACAGAGAGAAGAATTCAAAAAATTTCTTTGATTATGATTTTGTCATAACAACGTACAGTACTGTTGAGGCTGAATTCAGAAAATACATGATGCCACCTAAGAAAAAGTGTGCTTATTGTGGGAAGTCATTCTATGAAAACAAGCTCTCTATTCACCTCAAATATTTTTGTGGTCCTAATGCCATTAGAACTGCAAAGCAGTCTAAGCAAGACAGGAAAAAGCTGAAAACTGTATCATTAGCCTCCACACATGAAAAAGAATCTGATAAAAATAAGACTCATGGATATCAGGATGACGTAATGAAGGGAGCTCGAAAGAAGAAATCGAAACAGCCTGTTGCAGAAGATGATTTTGAGGATATGGAGAATTCGGAAGTTAAACAAGCCTTGCTTAAACAAAAATCACTTCTGCACTCTGTGAACTGGGATCGCATTATTTTGGATGAGGTGAGTTGGTGTGAAGTGACTTGCTGAGCTAGATTTTTATTTTTCTCTATTGAATTTGAATTTGCCACTGTTTGATGATGCATTGTTCTGTCATAAAATGGTAATTGTCAAGTTGAAATTAGTGACTAAGTTAAGTAAATATCACTTTAAGTCATCATATCACTAGCACAAGGAATCAAAATCTGTTAATGATGTGCTATGTTTCTTGATGTTTATTTTCTGTTGATTTTCTTAATTTGAGTTTTGTTTTTATTATTTTTTCTCTGTAGTTACTCTTATATTAAAGTAAATATTGATATGTTGTTGATAACTATACAAAAACAATAAGCATTAAAATAAATTGCTATAAAATTTTGTATGAGAAATTAGAATTTGTTTTTGCAAATTATGAAATTCCATTCATATTTAAATACAATAGAATATGTACCTATTTAAAAATTTTAATTTCCTTATTTTATGTGCATTCATATCTATCACAATTGCAAAGTTTAAAATTGATTACAAGGATACTTTTAATTGATAAACTATGAAACTTTCTCCATTTAGGTTTAGGAAATCTAAATCGCATGTTATGATATTTTCAATTCATCCTAAACGTTATGTATAATAGTCTTCAAAGTGCAAATTAATAAAGTTTTTTGTGAATAGCTTCATAAGGGAATTTGAATAATGTATCAAATATTAAAAATCCTTCTTTTGTCCATATTGTTACATATAATTATACTTCTTGTTCCTTATTATTATTATCATCATCATCAAATTCTTTACAAAAGAATCCCTGTTTTTTTTTTTTTTTTTTTAAATTTCATATTGTGGGAACTTTGCTTCTTTTTTATTTTTTAATGACAATAATTGATGATGAAAAATTGATTGAGGTATACCCATTCTTTTAATTCTTGATAAAATAGTTAGAACTATTCTTGTTTTTGTTTTTCTAAACTAGTTGTTTCCTTTATCAATTATTAATATTAATGCATAAAAATAATTATGGCTTTCAACGATATAGTGAAAAAAAATTTATTGGAAAAAGAGAAACTTAGTGTAAGATGGTATGGTGAAGGAATTTATGAATACGTTAGATTATTCCTTATGTTATTTATGATTATTAGAGCACAAATTAAAATCTTATAACAATTGCAGAAGTATGAGGAAAATGGAAAAAAAATTAGTTGCTGATTAAGTTAAAGTTATTAATTTTATATTTATCCTAATCATCTATCAAACAATACTCACTATAGAAATAATTTATGCAGACTATGTGATAAATTATATTATATTACACAAAATTCATTATCTCATATTATACTAACTTGAAAGAATTATACTAGACATTTCACATGCTCTTCCAATTCCCCTTCTTGATTGTTGTCTTAATTTTGCCAGCAGCAAAAGGTAAGTAATGAATTTGTAATCCTATTCCATTCCTAGTTCTAATGCTATACTGTTGGCTTGATCATGAAGAAATGCTATATCAGATCCTATATAAGGTGTGAAGTAGTGACTTCCAATTATTTAATTTTGTATTCCACCTGAGATGAGTGTAGGATATTATGTCTTAATAGCAATTTAGTATTATAAAATAATCAGTTCCCATTTGTTGAAACACTAATATTTAATTATATTTTTTTTCTTTATGGAAGTTCCCCTACATCTATGTTCTTATGCATATATAAATTCATCTTTCTATCGTTGGAATGGTTATTGCTTTCTAATCGTTCTTTCCTTTTTCTTTTTTCCCCTTGTGTTCACAAAGGCTCATTATGTAAAAGATAGGCGTTGTAATACTGCAAAAGCCATTTTTGCTTTAGACTCTTCATATAAATGGGCTCTGAGTGGTACTCCCCTTCAAAATCGTGTTGGAGAACTTTATTCTCTGGTGAGTTTTAGAACAATTAACTTTCATTGTGAGGACTTGATTGTCCAACTTATGCATTTTACCTTCCATTTACACAGGTACGCTTCCTGCAAATAGTCCCATACTCTTATTACTTGTGTAAGGATTGCAATTGCAAAACCCTTGACTATAGGTATGGCTTGAGATTCAAAGATGTTTATATCTGATTGACCTCACTTGTAAGTTAGCTTATTTCTGCTATGGTAATTGAAGCAGATTATAACCATTTCAGTTTTATCTGCCCACTTCCTCAAGCAGCCAGTACTGTAAAATGATTTTTTATATGAGGTAATTGGGATTCTAATAGGGTGTCAACTTGTTGGGATGCCACCTATTAACCTATGTTATAGGTGTCTTTCTACCATGCACTTGTGACTTTGAAGGTCATTGATACCAATTAGAGATTTTTTTTCACCTACAGTTTATATATTACAAGTTCATTAAATTTTCTAAACTTGGAATTTCTATTTGATGATAAACTCTTAGGTTACTTGTTACGACAGATTTAAACATGTAAACAAGAATCTGGACTATGTCAAATACAACTTTTTTTTTTTCAATAAATTAGTCAGTTGTGTACCCTTTCCATCTTTTCCCACTCTCACCCTGTCTCTTAAATTTTGAAGGCCATTTTCTCTTGTTATCTGCTCTACTATATTTTGTTCCCTTCCTCCATTTCTTAGAAGTTCTGGCAGTTGAAAACTTGAGATGGTTGCTTGTTCAAGTCAAGTTTCATCTCATTGTTGTTGTTCTCTTTTCTTCTTTCTCCTTTGTTTTGTATCTGGATCATTTTTTGACAGAAACTTTAATGAACTTTCTTGTTTGTCATTTACATGTTTGTTAACCAATATAGGTCAGCAGCACAATGCTTGAGCTGCCCACATAGTTCTGTGAGACATTTTTGTTGGTGGAATAAAGTAAGCTCTGCCGAAAACTTCTCTACTTTTCTTATTATTATAAATAATATCTTGGGGGTATATTTGCAGAAACAATTTCTTTTTTCAATTCTAATATATATTTTTTTTCCTTTCCTTGTTAGTACATTTCTAATCCAATACAAGCATATGGATCTCTTGATATTGGAAAAAGAGCAATGATATTGCTCAAACAAAAAGTTCTGAGAAATATAGTGCTCAGACGCACCAAAAAAGGCAGGGCTTCTGATCTTGCTCTTCCTCCTAGGATGGTAAGCTCTCCCGCTATACTAAAACATTGTGAATCTGTTAGCTAGTTTGAGGCTTCTAACTATCAATCTCTGCATTCTTTCTTCTCAAGGTTATGTTGAGGCGTGATACTCTGGATGTTAAAGAAGAAGATTATTATCAGTCATTATACAATGAGAGCCAGGCGCAATTTAATACGTAATTGATGGTCTATCTTTGTTGCTTTCTTTTTCAGTGTCATTAATATGAATCTGTTCTCAAATGCTCCTTGTGCAAATTGCCTTATGCTGGTCTACAATTCTATCTTTAATGTAAAAGATTTCTCATGTTATCTTATTGACAGTTAACTAATATCCCCGCAAATGCAGCATGATCATTTATCACGGGCATTATTTATGTTTACATGATAATATTAATTGCCCCACCTTTCCTTTATAGATATATCAATGCTGGAACGGTGATGAATAACTATGCGCACATATTTGACCTTCTCACACGTTTGCGGCAGGTAAATAAATTATTGTGTAGTGGAAGTTTAATATGTTGATTCTTGCACCTAAAAGTTATTAGTTCCTTTGTTTACAGGGCAGCCTTTTTGAATTGATTATTTAGCTGGTTCCAAATTTATTAGATGATTGATTCTAGACATATCTATGGCATGAATGGACATGCTAATTGAGTACTATCAAGCAAAATTGTTCAGTTCCATTGTCCTCTATAGAAACATAAATAGGGAAATTTTGCTTTTCAATTGTAAGAGTGATGTAGTTTATGTTCCTACCCATAGGCATAGCCTGTGTCCAAACTGTGATCTTAACCTGTCTTGGAGAGAAGGGCCTCTTTGACCCAATTGATTATTCGTGGTCTATTGAAGATGAAGATCCAAAACATCTGATTTCTTCTGTGTTTCCTGCAAAAACTTTTGTTGGTTCTCTTATGTCTGCTTCTTTCTATTTGAGATCGAGCTTTTCAGAGGAAAGGGAGAATGGTGTTGATGCAGACCGAGTCCAAATTGTGATCTTGACCCATCTTGGAGAGAGGGGCCTCTTCGCAATTACTATTTTCTTTTAGTAGTGGGAAACTTAATAAACAATTTATATCTTAGTAGGGATTAGGAATTTTATATTTTGATAGGACTATTTAGTAATTTTATATTTTAGTTTTCTCTATGTAAGGTTGTAGCCTCTATAGGCATATTTAGTTTTTAGTTAAATTAAAGATTTTGGGTGTGAGAATGTAAGGTTCTACATCAAAGAGTTTTACGTGGCAAGAAGAATCCTTAATTGTAAATACCCCTCTGATTTTGATTTTCTAATTTGAGAACTACATTCTTTTGAAGGCTTCATCATTTGTTTTGGATTTCCAAAACATTAACACTTGTTTTTAAAGAGTTTTGATTAAAAATTTTGTATGAAGTATTTTCCCTTATTTGAGAGATGATTTTTAAGTTAGGAGCCCTGGCTGATTCCTTCCACTATTTTTATGCTTTTTCTGGAAAGAAATTTATATAAATTTCAATCACCAGCAGAAGAATGAAAAGCTTAAAATTTGTTGTCTTCTTTTTTTGTTTTGTAAGAAAAATCTAATCCTCTGATTATTTTTGTCTCTTTGGACAAAATTACAGGCAGTTGATCATCCTTACCTTGTGGTATATTCAAAAACTGCAGCACAAAGGGGAGGAAACTTGGTTGATATGCATAATGTTGAGCAAGTGTGTGGCATTTGCCATCATCCAGCTGAAGATCCTGTGGTGAGTAACTTTTCTGTTATTACACTCCTTTTTTTTTTAATACTTAACTCAGCCCTCTCTTCCTAGCCCCAAAGTTTCCTTTCGGTGTTTTTTTTTCAAGCTCCTTCCATCAACTTTCTATACTCTTTAGGTGCAGTTTACCAGGAGTAAAAGAGTGGGAATCAGAATGAAGGTCTATTCCCATTCTGAGTTTATAATACTTGACCACCATATTAGGATGAAAATCAGGTAATAAAGGCTTATTTATTCTTGATTTCTCATTCTCATACCTTGTGTTCCAGATAGAGGAATGTAAACGAATCATTGATTCCCATTCTGGTCTTTAATCCCTGGTAACCAAATGACGTACTTAAGTGAAAGGCTCTTGGAATAGCATTTAGTCATTATTGAGAGTTTGAAATCTGTTGTTCGTACTGCCTTAAATCTTCTGGATTTCTACCATGCAGATTTTCACGTATCAGACTATTAATTTATTCCCTAAAAAATTATATATCAACTTAAATAATTGCTCTTTCAAGAAAAAAATGGCCATCTATCTGTATCACCATGGTTCTAATATTTTAAGATCATTATTTCTGTGTGCTATTAATAGCTCGATCATTTAAAAAGGAAATAATGTTCATTCATCTTCAGTTCTGGAAATGAAAAAAAAAATGATATTTGCATTTAAATGTTCTCACAAACCAAAACTTTTTGGCTCAAATACTACATGTACATAGCGGCTCCCATGCATTTGGTTTTGCATAAAGTTAGCAAACACAATATGCACAAGTTCCTTAATTGATTTGCCTTTTATGCTCTTATCTTTCAGGTTACCTCCTGTTCCCATGTTTTTTGTAAGGCTTGTCTGCTTGATTTCTCTGCTTCGTTGGGACAAGTCTCATGTCCTACCTGTTCTAGTTTACTTACAGTTGATTTGACTACAAAGGCGGATGGTGGAGGTCAGACTGCTAAAACAACTGTTAAAGGCTTTAAATCCTCCAGTATTCTCAACAGAATACAGCTAAATGATTTCCAGACAAGCACAAAGATAGAGGCTCTGGTATGCATTGTATAAAAGCATCAGTTTTAATTCAGTTCTTTAAATTAATAGTAGAACCTGCTTCATGAGTTGCAGAGCATGGCATGTGTTTTTCACATATTTTCCCTGTTTACCGCTGCTCAACATTGTTGTGCCTATTTATAATATATATCTTCCGGTCTCATCTTAAAAGAAAATGGTACAAAGTGGGGGGAAATGGTTGTTGAATTAGAAATATTGATATGGAAGGTGGAAGCTGCGAGGTAGGATGACAAATCTGTTAAAAAGTGGGTCTTTTTGTAGGATAGCTTATGATTTTCTGTTGATATTTCTGCTGGATGTGTCTGGATTTGCAGCTTTTTTCAGTATATATTGTTGTGGTTAAGCAAGTTTATATGGCTGCAGAGGGAAGAAATTAGAAATATGGTTGAAAGGGATGGCTCTGCAAAAGGAATTGTTTTCAGCCAGTTCACTTCATTCTTGGATCTCATCAGCTACTCTCTCCATAAGGTAAAATAATATATTTTTATTTCATATTCCAGTTGTACTTTAATATTTGGAAAGGAATTTCATTTAATCTGGTAACCTTTCTGCAGTCTGGTGTAAATTGTGTTCAATTGGTTGGAAGCATGTCTTTGCCTGCAAGAGATGCTGCTATCAAGAGATTTACTGAGGATCCAGACTGCAAGATCTTCTTAATGAGTTTGAAAGCTGGAGGCGTTGCTCTCAACCTGACTGTAGCATCATATGTTAGTGTTTCTCTTCTCTTTTTGTGGTGGTTCAATTCTTTGCCCAAGGCTCTGTTAATTCATGCCAAAAATTGGGCATGTGAAAGAACATTACTCTAATAACTTTGTTTTGTTTAATTAATTAAATTGGTTTTGTTTACAAGAGGTGCTCAATTTTGTGATAGTTTTCGCATGTTCATCTTACAAAATCCTTTTGTTTTATTGTGATTCTCTTGACTGATCTCATGGCAGTTGAAACATGCAAATATCTTCTGTTATTGTTTTTCATTCTTTCTTCTTGGTATATGAAAATATAAAATTAGACTTAATATATTTGTTCTTTTTTTTTTCTTCGTCCTTTAAAATTTTATTTCATTTTTTGTACTCTAATTATTTAATCCCTTTTTACTACTTGCTCTCCTGTTTATATCTAAACTTGTGTTCCTTTCCTTCTGGTAACTAAATATTACATTCCTTCCTCTTGTTCTTGGATTGTCTAGGTTTTCTTGATGGATCCTTGGTGGAACCCAGCTGTGGAGCGGCAAGCACAAGACAGAATTCATAGAATAGGGCAGTATAAACCAATAAGGTGCTGCATTTAGCTTATTATTCTAAGACTTTATGAAATTAATTACAAGCTAGGTAGTTTTACCTCAAGGGCTTACATTTTCTTTGCATTTTATATAGAATTGTGAGATTTATTATTGAGAACACAATTGAGGAAAGAATTTTGCAGCTGCAAGAAAAAAAGGAACTAGTGTTTGAAGGGTTAGTCTTATTTCTCTTCCAGCTTTCATGTATTATTATTCTAATTGATGAGTTCCATCTATTTTCTAATATCTGTTTATTATGATTTATTTACGCCTTGCCACAGGACTGTAGGTGGCTCCTCAGAGGCTCTAGGAAAATTAACTGAGGCAGATTTGCGGTTTTTATTTGTCACATAAGTATCGGAGAAGCAGAATGCAGATGTATGTTCATAATTTTGTTTCTGATCAAAGTTACAAACATCTGCTTCCCTCTGTGATTCAGATTTTTTTGCTTTTTGCATATCCTCAATCATGTGATATAAAATCTTTTGCATATCCTCAATCATGTGATATAAAATCTATCGACCGTAAACCTTTGTGAAAAATTGATATTGTGTTGGATATTGAGTGGGAATCTCATATTGAAATGGTAACATCTGTTCACTATTCTCGAGAAATCTGCTGAATTATTTTCTCAGTATATTAAACTGAGTATCATAGCAAACATTACAAATGAAATTCAAACTTAACATGGAATGAATTAAACTTGAGAGTCAAACATGCCATCTCTCATCACTTCAATTTGTTTACACGCAAATTTCACACTATTTAACCCATTGAATCTAGGACTTGCTTTACACTTATATTTCTCTTTCTATATATATGGTGAATACATATATTTACTTTTCCAATTTGTTCAATTTCAATAATAAATGCATAGATTATGCTTTCCTTTTCCATGATTCTATTGTATTAATAATGATGTAAAATCAAATTGGACATATAGCTGCTGCTATATTACATGTAAAATCAATGCTCTTTTGATCTTCATTGCCCTTTTGATCATCATACCGTCATTACTCGAAGACGAAAAAAGAACCGAGGCTGTTGTCTAGTGTTTGTCTCATAGTGCATAATACTGGAATTGAAAGTGCATAATATTATGTATTCGAACCTCTACCCTTCAAAAACTTCCGTTGTCCGCAAAAAAAGAAAACAAAAACAGCTTTTGGTTCATAGCAACTGACCAAACAAGTTAAAGAACTCTGCTAAATTTTTCTAAGAAAAGAAATGAGATTAGTTTTTAAAAAAAAAAAAAAATTCAGTGAACTCCATTCCAAATCTTTCTTCAATAAGCTTCCAACAATACTATATTTGCAAGTATAAACAAAAGAATCCCAGTTCCTTTCAAATAGATCCTGAAAGTAAAGTGGGTACCCGCTTCTTTTTTTACACTATTTCAACAAAATTGTGTTTTCAACACCAAATATCCAATATTATTATAATAACATTCATATCAATTTCTATGCACAAAAAAAGACCATGTAATTGACTCAGAATTAAAAGATTACTCCTGCCAAACCAAGCAAGATATTCAAGTACCAAATTATTTAATAGATTTGGCTAAGAGTGGGGCCCATTACCTTTGGGGAGAAGGATCCAGCAAGCTCCCAGGCTGGATAGCAATAATGCCAAGAAAAACAATTAGCTTGTCATCTGAAAACTAATGGAACACGTTATATGATTTTGTACAGTTCAGAATCATACACCTTATCCTGGAGAAAGTTCCAAACCCTTAATCATGTAAAACCATTAATTCATAATCATGTAACATTTCTTGTTGCAAAAACACTTACGGATATAGCAAATCGAGAACTTGCTTGGGGCAAATCAACAAACGTTCCCTGCAAATTTCTGAGATATTTATTGTGGTTCTACAAAAATAAAAATCTACCGAGTTCCATGTATAACAGCAAACTGAAATTTAATGGGATTTCTTCATACATCAAGGAGAAGCCTTCGAGGATCTTCTACAACATCTTTGATACGTCGCAAGAAAAAAACAGCCTCCCTTCCATCAATTAGCCGATGATCATATGTCAATGCTATGTACATCATTGGCCTAGGGACTATGTTGCCCTCAACAACCATTGAACGGCTGACTATAGAGTGCATACCCAAGATAGCGGACTGCAACAGAGCAGTGGAAATAAGAGAGCTGGCAATGAAAATTTTCATCTGGTAATTAAATAAAAAATAGAAGGTTATATTGAGCAATACCTGAGGAGGGTTGATGATTGGTGTACTCAAAAGGCTTCCATATACACCACCATTAGATATTGTGAATGTACCTCCAGCCATCTCATCAATTGAGATCGAACCATCACTTGCTTTCTTAGCTAAAGTGTTGATCTCCTTCTCTACCTCAGCAAAGTTCATTCCATCAGCATTGCGGATGACAGGAACAACAAGACCCTTTGATAGAAGCGAGGGAAAGGGGACAAGGATGAGAAGGGCATAAACTGTTAGTTCTTTTCCTATAAACAGACACTAAAATGCATAATTGGTAATGATATGGGAGTGCAATCCATCTTGTTGAATGATACAAAAAACAGTACTATAGGAAACAAACTCATGGTAGCAAGTGCAAAAGCAAACCTAACATAAAGATTGCTATGTAACTAATCAAGGCTCTTCAAAATGCACACCACTACAAAAGAAAGAAGAAAAAATCTGGCCCACATTTCTGATTGCTTAATTCTCAATGGTTCAATCCCTCTTCAGTAATTGACTTCAAACTTTCATTGCTTGAAAAATCATAATGTAAACCATGATACATAATGTGCCATATAAACTCACATATGCAACTTGGATGCAATATAGTTAATATAAAAAATCTCCTCAAGTCTTAAAATGTGAGGCCATATCAAATTTGTCAGAATGCTGTTTCTCCATTATGAACTGGTTAGCCTCAGAAGCTTTAGCACCCATTGTTTTAAATGAAGGTCACAGTTTCAGTAGTACATTGTCAAAAATGGCCGTTGTGGACACTATGTAATGGTAATGGTAATGAGTTTCATGGAAGGGATTTGTTTTAGACTATGAATTCCATATAATGCAAAGTTTTGCAAAAACTTGATTAAATTGATTTTATGCTAATATTTCCAATCAATTTTTATGATTTTAGTGAAATTAAATTGTAACAACCTGAATTTTTATTTATTTTAAAAATCCTATTTTACATGGAAATATAATTATTTAATTACATTGCTATATTTATATTTAAAATTTTTATTGGGTTATTATAAATTTCTTTAAAAAGAAAAAAAAATTATTTTAAAGTAAAAATATTAATTATTTGTATATATATTATATATAATTTATATTAAAAAAAATGTCTTTATATGTGTGAGCCTCGCTTCTAATTGGCTTAGAGAGAACCAATCAGAAGCAAAGGCTGTCGGTGCTAAGGGAGACAGATCAGGAGAGAAAGAGAGAGAGAAGTTGTGAGCGTCGGACCACCCACTTTCGACCGGCAGTGTGCTGCACCGCCTGCACTACCAGGAAGCTCGACCTCTGGCGACCACGAGGGAAGCAACAATGGCAGGAACCTACAGCGAACGGCAGCGCACGGGAGGAGAGAAGCATTACCAGCGCCGTGAGCTTCTGATGCCGATTTCAGTGTCCGATTCCAACGAAACTGGTTCCATTCTCCTTTCAACGAGAGCTTTCCATTGATACCAATTGTACTCCTTGAAACTTACCGGAGAGGGATCGAAAACCATGGTGGCCGGAGCTTTTTGGTAGTTTTCCGACGAAACGACAATGAGTGCTGGTGAGTGGTGAGCATTTTTGGACTGCTGTTGTCGAGACGAGTCAAATGGTACCCTCTACGACTTCCAGAGCCACCGGCAACAGCAGCATGTAGTCGGCCGGCGGCGGCTCCGTCGACGGCACGTGGGTCTAATCTAGCAACTCCGTTTTAACTCCCCGATATGTTTTATGACCCTCAATCAATCGGATTTCGCTTGGGTAAGTCCGAAACCCTCGAATTCGACTGTATTGCTTGATTTCGGATCATTTTATGTTGGATACGTGTATTTTGGGCTATGTTTATGTTATTTTAAATTGGTGAATTTGCTAGTATTACGAATTGCTATGGATTTATTTATATGATTTTTATAATGCTTTAAATTGAGTATTGAACGTAATTAATTTTATAAAATAATTCAAAGTGTTGAAATGTTTCGAATTAATAATGCAATTTATTTTCAATACATATATATGATATTTATAATGAATTAAAATTCTATATAAATTAAGTTTAATTTTATTGGAAAATGAATTTACTATATTTGTGTGAAATGTTATTAAGGTTTGAAGTAAAGAATTAAAGGATTTGTGTTGATTTTAAAACAGTTTATAAACTAAATTAATTTTATGAATAAAGGAGTTTATTTGTATAATAAATTACTAAAGAGATTTAAAAGAAAATAATGCCTTTCTTTCGATACATAATTATTCAAACGATTTCCAGAAGTTTTTATATGGATGAATTATTTGCTAAATAAATTGTTTTTAAACAATGCTGTATGAATTTAATTGATGAGTTGAAATCATTGTGATGTTTTCCAAGTATGAAGGCCCAGAGGGACAATTGAATTGTTGTTGGTTGTTATGAGCCGTGATGGCTATTTAAAAGTGTTTATTTTTTTATTTCAACAGGATAATATCTTAGTTATAAGGAAAACTCTACCGAAATTTCAGCAGAATCTTTAAAGTTTTAAAGGTTAAGTTTGGATGGTTCTTGTTCTGATATTCCTTATCTGTTATACAGTATTGGTATTTCAAGCATCTTTTCAGTTATCAGACAACCAACACTCCGAGGAGAACTAGTTGGGTTTCCGTCAAGTTTATGAGTTATATAACTTAATATAACATTCAATTTCCTTTATTTATTTAATATTACACTTGCATACATACAGTGATTGTTTGTATGCTATATATATATATATATATATATATATAATTATTATTATCAGCATTAGTTTAGGGAAGCATGATGAATGTTGGTGCTATAAAAAGTTTCCGTAATTGTGAATGCTGAATATTACTTGTGTTTGTTCGGATGGGATTAGGATGACATAAGGCCACACATTATTGGAATTCTGGTTATGATATGATGATTGAGATATGTTGATGAGCTATAACTGACGTATGATAGCTTGGGGACTTGTTCATCGCCATGCACTGCTGCCAGTCGGGTCATCACTGCATGGCTTAAGCCAGGGACAGCTGCGACCCTATGTATTGGATATTAAGAGACATTTATTGGATTAAGAGAGCCATATAGGAAGTTGGCTCCCCAGTTTGAGGTTAGTGTGATCCTTGGTTGATTATGTAATTACTTGTCTGTTTGGCATTATGCATTAGCATTTCTGACATTTAAGTGGTATGTTATATTGATAACTATATAGCTCATTGAGTCGAACGCTCATCCTTGTTCAATATTTTTTCAGGATTGCAGGTTGAACTCGAGAAGTAATTTTAATTGAGTTATTCCTGTCTTTCATCCTTCGGCAGTGAAGTTTTATTATTCAGTTATATAATTAATTTCATATTGTTTTGTATTATAAAACTCTAGAACTCCGCATTGCTATTTTTCGTTATCTGTAATTTTGTTTTGTTTGGTCAGCTGTATAGTTTCTTGTTTAAGCTTGATAAGTTTGAAGGATAGCTGAGCTTCTTCATTCTAGTTGTTGTGATGTGTTGTTAAGCAAGAACCTAAGGATGAGAATGTTGTTGTGATTGAGATGATTGCCTTGAGTGGCATTAATTTGATGTTTGACAGATTCTACTTAATAAGTAGGCCCATAGCCCTAAGTTTCATGACAGTTACAGTTGTCATATTGTTATTTTGTCGTTTAGCATGTAGCCAGACTTACTGGTTCTGAAAGCCTTATGTTTTCCAGTAGTGCGAGTCACATGCCCTTAGGATCGGGTTGTGACAATAATAGTATTTTGTATTTTGAACTTTATGTTTTTGAAGTATTTATAACTAATTGTACCTATGATGCTCAGACTCTTTAGAAAAGAAGAGGTACCTGTGTCGATACGATACAATACAACACAGGTACGGGTGTGGGATCCATCCCCGATCCTTCAGTTGAAAAGTGGATACGGCAACTTCAATATTAAGCTTAAGAAGAAGACATAAACACAAATGGGAAAATGAATGGCACATACAGTAGGACTGATCCAAAAACAACTTTTGCAAAACATATTTTATGATTTTGAAAGAGATGGTGTTTGGTGTTGTTGGGATTCATGAGATAAATTGAAGAAGAAGAAAAAAGAATTAAAGGGGGAATTTCTAGGGTCGAAGAAGATAAGGAAAGTGAAGAATCAGAGAGTTTGCAAAGAAAATCGAATTATATTTAATTATTTTGCAAACTAGAATTATAATTTGATTATTCACGCAAGTCAAGGAAGATAAGGAAGGTGAAGAAGATGAAGATGGTGCTGCAATTTGAAAGCTAATGGGTTTTATTATTTTGTTTGGGCTGCAGACATATTAGCTTTTTTTTTGGGTTTTTGAACTGGGCTTATTTTTTTTATTAAGCTTATAAGAAAAACAATCATACATTTAGAAATACAATAAGAATAGTTGATTATCTACCTTTAATATTTTATTTAATTGAAAATCAATTTGAATCAAACCAAAATGAATTATACTAAAAGAAATTTCATACATTCTATATGGACAATATTTATTATTATAAAATTTTATATTTTATTTTTCTTTACATAGCAGTATCTAAGTACCCGTATCCCATTTCGGATACATATTCCCGTATCTTCGATTTGGAAAATTAACAAGTCTAACATGGATATGTATCCGTGTCTGACACCCATACCTGAGTCCGAGCAACATAGTATTGTACATATCTCATGTTTAGAATTGTGTCAATTCCCCCGCCCCCCCCCCAAAAAAAAAAAAAAAAAAAAACCTCCAAAACTTTATTGCTTGTATCAATTTCATCAACTTCTTTAATTGCCAATTACAACCTAATCTTTGAGGTGATGGTGAGAGATTGTAGCCACCCCAGTTAAATCAAAACTAACTTGACTTGAATTTGTCATACTGCCCTCTTTTTGTTCCTTTTTTGTCATTATTTTCAACATTCTTTATTTCACTCTAATCTAGATCATAACGAAATACAGATAACCCATTTTATTTTTATCAATAAACATGAAATTAAAATGTGAGATGTAGATCAATTTTGGGCCCTACTTTAATAACTTATTGTCATACTGTGCCTTTAGTTTTAAGTTTTACATAATAATCTATGTAGAAAATTGCATATCTGGTCATTGGACACCTCAACTTGAAATATAGCAGCATACACCAAAATGGGAGGTCTAAAATTGACACCCTTGCCCTGAAGTGAACTATAATTGATAAAATTGAAAGGTCCATGCAGTGCAAAGAAAAAAATGAATTCATTCTTGGTTTTGATTTGGGAAGATGGGTGTAGAGTAGTGTTTGGTTTCAAGTAAATTAAATATAAGAATTGCCAAGGAAAGGTTGGTTCTTGGGGTGGTGTTGATTACTGCACTTAGTAAGGTGAATGGTTTATTTGTTTCTGTTGCTTGGTGTCTAATAGGTAGGTCTAAGAGATGTTCTTGTGTTTAGTACATCATCTTAGGGAGTAGTTAACTAGTAAAAGGAATTCTTATATCATCTTAGAGAGAGGATGCTCTCAGGGAGTAGTTAACTTGTGCGCTTAAAAGGGATTCTTATATCCTTGGAATATGCCTATAAGGCGCTTGTTATTTTGTTTAAAATAATGGAGAGTTAAGAGCAACCTATGTTAGTTTTAACTGTTGAAGCTTTTAATAAAGTAGTCTTTCAAACAAGAAAAAATAAAAGGTGGGCCTAAAATTGACACAAGCACTATAATATTGGATTTTTGTAAGTGTTCTGATCATATGGCCCAATAATTAATATAATAAGTTATTTATGCAAAAGAAATATGGATTTTTTTCTTGGGTGGGGTAGTAGCAGGGGCAGGGTTGATTTATGAAAAGCTTGATCAATATACTTTGTTCACTTCCAAAACAAGGTAACATTCAGATCAGTTTCCCCAAGCTGACAAACCTAAATGTGAAAAAATTTGTTTACTTCAATCCCCATGTCTATTGCCTGCCATCACTGACAAATTCAAATACTCATTTAAAAAAAAAATACTCAATATAAGTTAGACTTGCCCATCTTTGGTGATTTATATTGACATATGTAACCCATGCTGTCTATGCTGATTCCCAAAGAGTGCCTAGATAAATTCTCCAAACAGGCATTAAAATTCAACAGTTATTCCCTTGCCAATACGGCATATAATCCACGGAATAGGTAGTTGTTGTTGGCAACTTTTTGTGGCACTTAATACATAATCACCAGGGCATATGTTTAACATGTGATAAGAGCATTAAACAGTAAATTCATGCAGTTTCTTGTCTATTTCATGAATCTCAAACCATTTGATATTTTTTACCCTCTCCAATAGTAAGAAACAAAATGTTAATGAACTTCTTGTCTAACAGACTTATCTCCCAAAACCTTAATGAAAACCCACATAAACTTGCAAGAGTCAAAATGATTGAATAATGAAGGCATACCTTTGGAGTGCCAACAGCAATACTAATATCTATGTAATCTCTATATATGATATCATCTCCATCAATGACAGCATTTACAACAGGCTGGTACTGAAGTGCACTAACTGCAGCCTGTAACAATAATAATGAGTTTCAAGCATGCATGCAAAAGGAAAAACAATCCAAAATCATTATACACACTGTATAATGACACTGGTATTTTATACAACTGAAATTCAACATCTTACTTTAACAAATCCAGACATAAATCCCAATTTCACTTCATGCTTTTCCACAAATGCATCCTTATAATCAGAACGGAGTTTCATCAAGTTTGTCCTGCATTACACAGCCACCATAATGATTACATATATAGATTGGAAATAAAATTGTAGTTTGCAAGATGTTCAAAGAATGAAGAAATTGTAGTTTGAATGGCATGCCTATTTCATTTGCTAAAGTCTTCTCTCTCATCCCTGTTAGCAAGTTACTCAATTTATTTGTTTGCCAATTGCACAGTGAGAAAGATTACAGATATTAATTGGAAATTAGGAATGTTTATCTGTCAAAGCAATGATGATTTAGCCATGTGTGATGAAACAAAAAACGAAAAGACGAAATTGAACTTACATATCAACCTCATTAAATGTGGTCAGCATTGCAAATGTATTTTGAGAATCTTTCAAGCGTGTTGCAACCCGTTTCCTTAGTCTTGTCATAGGAACCTTGATGAAGTGGAACAATATTTAAGAGCACATTCTTGTCAACAACGTATAGAGTATAATAAATAGTAAAAGTGCAGTTTCATGACAATGAAAAATCTATCATACAACTTACTCTTCTCTCTCTGTCCTTTGGTGGAAGCTGGGGTTCTGTGAGTTTAGGAGGTGAAGGAGCTTTAACTGCACGTTGTGGTGCAGATGGTGCTCTTTTATTCTCCTTAATGGAGGAAGGCTCTGCTGTAGGGGTTTGTTTTTCTTTCCTCTTCTTTTCTAAAGAAGGAGGAGGCTCTGGGGCAGCCTTCTCTGGTGGGGCTTCTTGTGTTACAGCCTCACCTGATTTTGAAATTACAGCAATCTTCATACCTGGTTCCACTGTTTCACCTTCCTTGGCAACCAACTACTTAAAAGAAAAGGAGAAAGAGAAAGAGAGAAGAAAGCAAGATCAGAGAAATAAAAGTTATCAACTATCAAAGAGGAAGAAATCAGTATTTCTTCAAATCAATGTTCCTATGGTAGATGGATTTTACCTTCTGAATAGTGCCAGCTTCAGGACTAGCTACATCAATGGTCACCTAGTGGTAAATAAACAATTCAATCATGTTGATGGCACGCAGTTCAGCAATGACCCATTTTGATGCCTCAGAATCATAGAAATTATCCTTCACATGAATTACCTTGTCAGTTTCAATCTGGGCAATGGGCTCATCAACTTCAACCCTGTCGCCAGGTTCTGCTCATGATATGCATCCAAAGCATGAGATTCAGGAGGCATTCCATCATGTATTTGAAGGTGCACACAAATTCAACCACATAAATTAAAGAATAAAAGTATTTTATAATTGAAAAGCACCACAATCCAACTGAATAGAAGTAGAACAACATACTCTTCAAGAATTTTGCCAAGGTGCCATCAGTAATGGATTCACCCATGAAAGGAACAACAGCATCAACTAGGTCTCCTACAACCCAGGATAAAATAAATAAAAATAGCATTCAAAAGCATAAAAATGTAAAATCACAAGGACAAGCATGAATTTGGAACGTACCACTGTCTGAAGAAAATGATCTATTTTTCAAACCAATTAGATACTCAGATTGAACTAATGTAGTAGCTTCCCTGCAGGCAAAAGAAAAAAGAGGAGAATTAAAGAAGATAATAAACTATCACGTTCTTCATTGATGGTTGAAATGCATAAAATTTTAGAATATTTAAAACTGATCAACTGGGAAGAGCTCACCAACCTTCTTAGGTTTGCTGTATGACTGCCTAATAAAGCAAGAATTAAAAAGAAGTTTGTAAGAAAGAACATTAGAAATTTTTAAAAAAAATAAAAGCATAGAGTAAATTTCTAGCAAGCAGCATGTTGATTTAGATATTATTACCTAAGGAAGTGGAGTGACTAAAGCACTGTACATGCTCAATGCAATTGGCACTAATCATACCCTGCATGGTTACTAATAGATTAACATCTCCAGCAAACTTCAGTATAAATAGATTTTAATTTGAAATTTATCCACAATGAGTGAACTGATATTGGAATAGAAAGATAAGATAGATCAAAATAACACAGGGGCAAAAAAAAAAAAAAAACCTTCATTTTCACATTTATAATTTCATATAAAATTTTATCAAGGAAATCTCAATTTCTTTTTTTCAAAATCATACAGAGCATTAAAGATTTCACATCAGCACTTGCAATATAAACTTGATTCTTTTTTTTTTTTTATTTTTTTACAAATTTGCATTCAGAAATGAAATTTAAGTACTAAAAATGGATGATTAATACCTCTTTTCTTACAAAGCATCTTGGCCTGATCGTTGTAGGCCTAATTTTTGAAACTGACTGTTCACAATAAAAAAGAATAATATTAGTAATTTAAGTATGATTATATTATAATTGAGTAAAATTAAGAAAAAAAAAAAGAGAGAGAGAAATTTCAGAATTTACAGAAGCAACAAGTTTCCTACGAATAATTCCCCAAATCATCTCTTCCACGCCACAATCTGAATCTATAGAAGCTCATTAATTAGTCATTGTACGTTAAAAAATATATATATAATCGACTTAATTAGCTTAATAACAGCGTGAGATTACTATGATATTCTCAGTTTCGGATTACCAAAAACGAACAAAACAATTTTCTTTTCTTTTCTTTTCTTTTTCTTTTCTCTTCTAAGCAACCAAACTAAAATTATATTATATCCTAATTAACTGGAGATTAAATTGGTGAATTATGAGATGCTGAAATGAATGGAAATCGAGAGTTTTACCTGATTGATACAAATAGAGAATGATGGTTCTTCTAGAACAGAATAGAGAAAAGAGAGTAGAAAAAAAAAAAAGTATAAAATGGAGAGAGAGAGAGCTTCTAGCGACTTTCTCGTAGGCCATTAGACGAGCGTTTTCTACTTTTGTTTTTGGAAAAAAATTCAAAAAAAAAAAAAAAAAAAGTTAAAACCAAATGATATAATAAACATTTTTTTTTTCAAATTTATTACTACTATTATACTAATTTTATATTTTTATAGTTTTTTTTTTTTTTATTTTGCTTGAATCATTTATTTATAGGTTATTGCTAATATGTTGCTGATTTATTGATAAAGCAGCACTTTTATATTTGATAGCAAATTAAAATGTGTCTTGCTGTATATATTGCTTCTTAAGTTGTTATGGACAGCTTAAAAAAAAAAAAAAAGTTGTTATGAGTTTTAATTTAAAATTATTATATAATTTATTTTTAGATCTCGTTTGTTTTGAAAGATTTAGTGATAGATTTGTAAAATTCATGAATTGTAATTCAATTCTTTATTTAATTTAAAAAATTGAGCTGCATTTTATAAATTTGTTAAAATCTATCATACTCCAAAACCTTAAAAAATGAAACTCACATGAAATGTGAGTTTTTTATTCTATGAATTTGATCAAAATTTATAAATTTGAACAAAATTCATAGATTTTAACCAAATTCAATTTTATTGTTCAAATTCATGAATTTTAATTAAATTCATAAATTTAAAATCTATCATGCCAAACGAAACCTTAATTTATTTAGATGGTGTGGTCCTACTTTATTTTATATAATTTCTATATAAAGCAAAGAAGCCAAATTGATGTATTATTCAATTTAATTAAATATAATATAATTTTATATAATATAATTATGTAATATATATAATAAATAATATTTTTATTTATTTTTCACACTAAGATATTTTTATAGTAAACTTATCTTAAAAAAAAAAGAATTTAAATAATATGATGGACACTATTTATAATTTTTAAATTATCACTCTTTATTTTAATTATTAAATATTTTTAATATATTATTATTTTTCTTATATAAGAAAATTTAATAGAATTTAAACTTAATTTAAAGAAAAAAAATAAAAATAAAAATTGCTATTGGTCATCCTTTATTTTAAGAAAGGACGACCAAATCTAAATCATAAATGGCAGGCGTCCTTAAAGGACGCCTGCCATTTAGCTTTAGTATTTTTTATTTTATTTTTTAATTATATTTAGTTGTAGATATTTATTATTATTATTTTAAATGGGCATTAGTGGATTATTAAATATACTTTTTATTTATTTAATATATATTATTAAGTTATAATATTATTAAAAATTATATAATAAAAATATACAAGTTAAATATTTTAAGATAAAAATATTAAAATAATTATGTAATATAATTGTTATTTTAAAAACATATTATTTGAACGTATATTATCAAGCTAAACTTATTTAAAAAAAGAATTTAAATAATATGATGGACACCATTGTTGCCCAATAAAGGACCAAGAAGGGAGGTTGAATTTGTGGGAAATTAAAAAATTAATTGAGTAAGAAGGAAAGAAAAGAAGGAACACAAAGATTTATAGTGGTTCGGATTATAACCAATCCTACATCCACTCCCCAATCAACAATTGGGTATTTCACTATCTATGGAGTTTTGACAAGTTCACTCC
>CATKHJ010231309.1:0-11131 GCA_949750685.1 Vernicia montana | reverse complement strand
GGTCGCGACTTTGGCTCTGTAACACTGCTTAGTGAAACTCAAGTCTTTAAGTCCATATCTCAATTCCAATCAATGTAATACACTATTATACATGATTCAACATTTTCAAATCATTCATATCATCCATTAAAAGTTAGTACACGAATGTTCGGGGCATTACACGAGTAGTCTAGGCAAAAGTCCAATAGGCAAAAGCCTTGGTGAATCCAGGTAGAAAGACCTAATGAACTCTAGGAGTCCACGAGGCGGCTTCCTACGTAAGGAAGTGAGTGCCCTGATAAGCTGGGTAGAAAGACCTAGTGAACTCTAGGAGAAATTATGCAAGGCGACTTCCTACAGAAGGAAGTGAGAGCCCTAGTAAGCCATGCAAAAAGACTTAGTGAACTCTAGGTGAAAGTTTGCAAGGCGACTTCTTGCAGAAGGAAGTAAAAGCCCTGGTGAATCCTTGCAAAAATGACCTAGTGAACTCTAGGCAAAAGATCAAGTTCAACTATAAAGCAATAAAAGAAGAAAATGAAGAGCCAAAAAGACCTACACTTTGTCAAAGAAGCTACAAAGGGAAAAGTTCCCTCTTCGTGTCGGGGAAGATAGATTGCTCATTACTATAACAACTAAAGAAGTCTACAAAATATCTAAATGATTGAAGACTCCTTTCATAAAAGCAACTCTCAAGCTCTTCCACAAAAACTACTCAACTACGTAACACTTTAACAAAGAAGAATACTTGAAGGTTTGGCTCCAACAAAAGAGTAGCAGAGCGAATACTTGATCAAGACAAACTGAACAAAGAAATAGCTCGAAGAAATAATCATTTCATTTATTATTAATTGTACCATTGTATACAAGAATAAAAATGTACAAAAATTTGAATGTATTTACAAGTAAAAATCTTTTACTTTATAAAGGATCATAAAGGAAAAAGAAAGAGAAAGAGAAGAAAAGAAAAAAAGAAAAATTATTATCTAAGTCCTTAATAGTCGAGGCAAATTATTATTTAAGTCCTCATCTAGCAAGATAGATAACACGATGACCTCCAAGTGAGGTATTTTTAGTTATCGATAGTGGAGACATATTATTATTTAAGTCCTCATATGGCGAGGCAAATTACGCGAAGACCTCTAAATGAGGTAGATTTCTTAGTCCTCGATAGTCAAGGCAGATTATTATTTAAGTCATCATTTGGAAACACAGATTACGCGAAGACCTCTAGGTGAGGTAGATTTCTAAGTCCTCGATAGTCGAGGCATATTATTATTTAAGTCCTCATCTGGCGCGACAGATTACACAAAGACCTTGTCAAGGCAAGGCACCAAAGACCTAGCAAATGTTAGGCATATTATTATTATTTAAGTCCTCATCTGGCGAGGTAGATTACATGAAGACATTCAGGTGAGGTGGATTTCTAAGTCATCAATGGTCAAGGTAGATTATTATTTAAGTCCTCATTTGATGACGTAGATTACGCGAAGACATCCAAGTGAGGTAGATTTCTAAGTCCTCGATAGTCAAGGTAGATTACTATTTAAGTCCTCACTAGCGAGGCATATTACACAAAGACTTTTTCAAGGCCAGACACTTAAGACATAGTGAACGTTAGGCATATTATTATTATTTAAATCCTCATATGGCGAGACAGATTATATGAAGACCTTCAGGTGAGGTAGATTTCTAAGTCCTCAATATACGAGGAAAATTATTATTTAAGTTCTCATCTGGCGAGGTAGATTACATGAAGACTTCCTAGGATGTGGATTTCCTAAGACCTCGATAGACGAGGCAATTATCATTATATAAGTCCATGATAGTCGAGGCAAATTATTATTATTTAAGTCCTCATTTGGTGAGGCAAATACATGAATGCCTCCAGGTGTGGTGGATTTCTAAGTTCTTGATAGTCAAGGCAAATTATTATTATTTAAGTCTTAATTTGGTGAGACAAATACATGAAGGCCTCCAAGTGACTTAAATTTCTAACTCCTCGATAGTCGAGGTAAATTATTATTATTTAAGTCATCATCTAGCGAGACAGATTACATATAGACCTTGTCAAAGGCACCAAAGACCTTAGTCAATGAGGAAAATCATTAAAATCCTCTATGTGAGGAACGAATTTCTAAAGTCCTCGGTCAGCAAGGCATATTATTAAAATCTTCTATGTGAGATAAATATTTAAAGTCCTCTATATGAGGCATGGTTTTCTAAGTCCTCAGTCAGCGAGGCACATAATTATCATGTAAGTCCTTTATAGTCGAGGTAGATTATTATCCGAAGTCCTCTATCAGTGAGGCAAGTATTCTCTAAGACCTCCAAGTGAGGTAGATTTCTAAGTCCTCGATCAGTGAGGCAAGTGTTCTAAAAGTCCTTCGTGAGTTTGAACCCTCAATTTTGCACTCTCATAATGCGGCTGCAGCTTGACATCTGCTAAATTTAATGCGGTACGCATAGTAAGTACGATGGTCCCGCTAGTTGATTAGCAGATGGAGGTCAAGGTGGTAGTGCCCCTTACGGGGAGCAGGGGGTAGCACCCCCGGAGCAAAAATGGGCTTTCAAACATAATATTGCAAGGATACTTAATTTTTCAACACTTTTTCGATTCTAATCAGACATTCTGTACCATACAACATTTTTAAAAAATCGACCAACTCTTCTCTAAATCTTATAGCCAAACTGTTCGATAATTAATTTCGGATCCATCGCCACTGACCGGTAATTTTTCAGAATCACAAAAGACCCGAAAACTAACACAAAAGCCCAAAAAACTCAGAAATCGAGCCTGCCATGTGGTTGTCTACTGCGACAGTCGGCGGATCCGTAGGCAAGGCAGGCAGCAGTCTCTAGTATTTTCCGTGGACACACGCGTCAGTAGGCTCCCCGACGTGTTCGCACTGACATGTTAACATAGCATCAGTATGATGCGTCATGGCGGCTGCCTCCTCCAGGCCCCGCAGATCCACACAAAGGTCTAGCAAATCTATTTCCTATCTCGAAGGCTAGTCTCCCTCTGTGCGCAAAAATTTCATTTTTGCCCCTTTTCCAGCCCACTTTTCAACCCTTTTTTGATATTTTCACCCCATTCACTTTACCTATAAATACCCCCTCCTCTCTTTCATTTTTCTTCACACCCCAAGAGATTTAGTGTTAATGGCTATCCATTACTCTCTCTCTCTCTCTCTATATATATATATATATATATATATACATATAATTAGTCTCCTATACTCTCTTTGAGTAGTCCCAATTTTTAGTTAATATCTCTTTGATTTTAACTAAAAATTAAGTAATTAATTAATTAAATTAGTAATTAAAAGTTTCCTTTCTCTTTGATTGGAAACTAATTAGAATTATTCCTCATTGGATTAATTCTAAATTAATTAATTCAATCTACTCTCCTTGAATAAGATCCCTAATTTTCGATGCAGGTAAAATAGAACTCCGGTCCGGAAAAACACCCGCTCCACTAAAAATCTCCCAAGAGAAGGTATAACATCTTCTCTCACCAACCCTCAAAATCAGCCCCCAGTCAATCAGATTAACCCCCAAACCCCTCCACCTCACCATGGAATGAACTACGTGGGTTTTGATCCCTATCCAATTGGGTACGTAGGCATACTTGGAATTTAACTCCAAACCTTAAATCCAAATCCCCAATAAATCCCTTTCCCCTCTATTTTGTAAATATTTATATTTAATTTTGTTTTAATTAAGTTAATAATTTTGGGGTACAGGAGCAACTTTATGATTTCTCTAATACCCATAAGGGCTAAAGGAAATACTCTCCTTTACTTATGGATGTTTAATTACTTGCACTTTATTTTCCATGCATTCATAATTATGCCATGATCATAAATTGCCATTAATATCTATCATTCATGAAATTAATTTTTAAATCAAATTAAACTTAGGAGCCAAATTTAGATTATTTAAAATCAAAAACCTAGTTCGAAAACTAGTGATTTTATCCTTGGGAAAATTAATCAGAAATTAATGAATTGGAGTCAATTTTGGGTTTTTCCTTAATTTTTCTATTTAAATAAATTAGGGTGACAACTCCTAAATCTGTGAACCCACATTTCAGCACCCCCATAAATATTTCTGAACTCACGAGAGCTTATCAGAATATTTTTCTATCCAGACCAACACTTTTTCGATCCTGATCGGACCATCTGTACCAGAAAATATTTTCCCGAGACTGACCGTATTTTCCTCAAAGTTGACTACCAAACTGTCCGACAATTAATTTCAGATCCACCGCCACTGATCGTTATTTTTTCAGACTTCAGAAACTAGCGAAAACTGACCCGAAAAACCCCAAAAATAGAACTGGAGGGCAAGCAGCCCGAAAAGCGGGCCGCCTCGTGGACGCCCGAGAGGCTGCCAGTGCGTCCGCCAGCAGCCTGCGCGTGTCCACGAGGCATGTCTGTGGACGCGCCGCCGTGACTCGCGGCTTTCACGAGTCACCTCGCGCGTCTGCACTGACGCGCCTGCTACGCGTCAGTGCAGACAGCGCGTTTGACTGTCCGCTAGGAGGGCCGGCGGAGCCGCTAGCCCTGCTGGCACGTCCACCAGCTCCCCTGGCGGATGCCGCGAGCCTCACTCGTGGACGCGCGTGGGTGCCAAGCGCGTCTGCAAGGCCCTCCGGCGGCTGGTCACCTTTTTGCCGTTTTACCCTTTTACCCCTAATTTTTTCTGCTTTTGAAGCCCTTTTTGATCTTTTTTCACCTCCCCACCTGCTCCTATAAATACCCCCTATTTTTCTTTTCAAAACACACCTCAAGCATTTGTCGATTGACTATCCATTTGCTTCTTCTCTCTCTCTCTCTTTAATTATTTTTCACACTCATGTTGAGTAATCATAATTAATTAATTAATTAAAAATTAATTTTAATTAATTAATTAATTAATTAATTAAGTCCTCACTCAATTTGATTAATTAATCTTTTTAATTAATTAAAATTGGGTAATTAAGTAATTAAAAGCAATTTTTCAAAATCAATCTTGTTTTACGAAACGGAACTCCGATCCGGTAAAACTACTCTCCCACCACTCAAACCCACAAAGAAGGTATAATCTCTTACCCTCACTCAAACCCCAAATTAAACCAAACCAATGAAATCTGACCGATGTTTAAGCTTTCCTTCCACCTTATAGTGGAATGAACTACGTGGGTTTTGATCTCATTCAATGGGGTACGTAGGCAAGCTTAGAATCTAAATCTAAGTTTCAAATTCAAATTCAAATCTCAATCAATCCCCATCCCCCTTTTATTTTCCATGTAAAATGTAAATCTATATTTCCCTTATAAATATTAATTATTCAATTATTTTGGAGTAAATGAGTGATTTTATGATTTCCCTAATACCCATAATGGGTTAGAGGAAATACTCTCCTTTACTTGTGGATGTTTAAATATCTGCTTTTTATTTTTTCATCTGTCTCATAATTATGCCATGCTCATGCATTATAAATTATCATTAAATACTTGTCATTCATGAAATTAATTTTCAAAAGTCGAATTAAAATTAAGAGCCAAATCGAGATTGTTTAAAACCAAAAACCTAATCCCCGAGTTTAAACTTGGTTCGAAGATTAGTGATTTTATTCTTGGGTAAATTAATCTAAGATTAATAATTGGAGTAAAAAATGGGCTTTTCCTTAATTTTTCCATATGAATAAATTAGGATGGCGACTCCCGAATCCTTTTCAAAAATCAAAAATCAATTTTTCGAGGCGGTAGCCGCTTCCAATTGTGAGCATTGAAACTCGTACCTAACCTCCCTTAAAAAATTGCTTAGCCTTTCCTTAAGGCACATCATCATTGCCGAGCGAGGAGAAGGGCGTTCAGGCGAGGCCTCACAGTTGGCGACTCCACTGGGGACTAATTGCCATCCTTTTTCAAATAAAAAGGAAAGCAAATAAAGAGGATTACTATTTGGTTTGGATTTTTTTTCCAAAAATAATCTCCATTTGGCACTTAAATTTAATTTGACTTCCATGCATCATTTTGCATAATAAAGGTTCCTTGCCTAACCCTAGATTTAGGAAAACTTTTAGATGGCAAGTAGCATTGGCTCGACAACTCTCTTTGAGTATGTTGGGAGATAGCGAAAGCATTCCACACCGCGACGAATCCTCGATCATTTCAGTGGTGTAACGAGCAATCCATACTGTTGGACCCATGCGAGTCTCTTTGACTCATATGTGGTTAGGTATATCGATGCTCTAGTGGGACGAGGACCCTTAAACCAAGCCACCCTTCACCTTTGTGCATGTAGTAGCCTTAGCCTTCGACCTTAGGTTGCGTGAACCGTAATAAATGAAAGCTTGTACATAAACCATGAAACTCTTTTGTCATGCATCATGCCATTGACATGCATACATTCATAAGAAACTCGAGAATAGAGTCTTCTCACCCTGTATACGAAAATCAGTGGTCCGTCACCCAAATTAAATTGCCCAACCAATAAACTCGGTGAAGGGAATCCTTTTCCTGATATACCGTTGCATCTGTTTATCCTTTCCAAGTGTAAGTTCTTACCCTTTCCTTTTCCTTTTCCTTTGAAGGTACAAATGGCCAATACTTTTGACCAGGATGCTATCAATGCCTTTTTTGCCAGTCTCCTCAAGAAACAAGAGGAATTATTCCAAAACACACTCACCACCGCCCTTAAGACTCAAGCAGACACCTTCACCAATGCTCTCACCACCCAATCCGCCAACTTTACAAATGCCCTCAATATCCAACATCAGTCCATCCTTAACCAAGTTAGGGAAATGACCAATACCACTACTGTTTCCCTACGTACCGAGCCCATCTCCGCCCAGGCCGGTACAAGCTATGCTCCCACTTTCACTCCTCCTCCCATTATCGATCTGACTGATAAGAGGAAGGCTTCTGATACTCCTACCTCTCCCCCTCTCGACTTAAATGCCACTATTCCATCCCCCACCATGAATCTTTTTCAAAGTGGGGACTTTTCTAAATTCCCAGAAGCCAAGAAATTAATGGAAAAATTTGAGGCTATGGAGAGGACCCTCAAAAACATTAAGAAGCATGAAGACATGATAGATGTCAATTCTCTGGCTCTCTTCCCGAATGCAAGGGTTCCACCCATATTCAAAATGTCGGTCATGGATAAGTTCAATAGCACCACATGCCCCAAGACTCATCTAAAAATGTATGTGGGTGCTACGAGACCATTTGGAGTGGACGATGAGCTCCTTGCTTAGTTGTTCCAACAATCCTTGACTGGAGCTGCTGTGAAATTGTTACTAGATCTTGATCAAAACCACAAGAAAAGTTGGGATGACATCTGCAATGCATTTGTCAAGCAATACCACTACAACATAGAGGTGGATTTCACCCGTCGAGATCTAGAGACAACCAAGCAAAGATCAGGGGAATCATTCACCGCGTTCCTTACAAGGTGGAGGTCTAAAGAAGCCCAAATGGTGAACCACCCCTCGGAAGAAGAGCAGATCGACATTATCATCAAAAATCTCCTCCATCAGTACCAAATCCATCTATAGACCCAGTATCTCCTGGACTTCAAAGCCCTTATTGCCACAGCCTTCAAGATTGAAGATCTGATTCAATCTGGGCAAGTCAAGGATGAGTCCTCGAACTCGAGGTACCATAGGAACACTAACTACACTTCCAACACCACTCATTCGGCCAACCAAAAAGGGGAAGAGGTAAATACCGTCTCCTATCATCAACCAATGAGATTGGAATTAAAAAAAACCTTCTCTAAGCTAGGCATGCCCCTAAGCACTGTTTTCAAGAAAGCCTTGGGAGCCCATCTTGTTAAGCCCTTAGAGCCAAGAGCACCACCAAACCCTTTGCCCAGGAACTATAATGCTAACGAGCACAGTGACTACCATCAAGGGTCGGGGTATAAAACTGATGACTGTAAGGCTTTAAGGCACAGGATTCAAGATCTGGTTGATAGTGGAGACATTATTGCTCCCAAACCCAAGCCTAACATCACCACTAATCCTCTTCCCAAACACCAAGGAAATGTCAATTTCATCACCTCTGATGAACAGGAATCTGACCCTGTCTCCACGATCCACCCCACTCCAGATTACTGTTGTGTCTTGGATCTAAATGATTTTGTGGATGAAATCGACACAATTACCCAGAGTGGGAGAGTCCTTCCACCACCAACTCATCCCACTATACCAAGAGAAACTACCCCAGTCAGCCACATAGTTCCTCCTCTAGTAGAAAAATTGAAACCCCACCAAGAGCCTGAAGAAGATTCTGTCCTGAAACAATTAAAGAAGACCTAAGCTAACATCTCCATTTGGAGTCTTATTTAGTCATCGTACCCTCATCGCCAAGCTCTTTGCAAGGCTTTGAACCAATGTCAAGCTTCGATTGACATCACACCTAAAATGCTTGTGGCTTCTTTAATAAGTACTACTAAGACAATTTCTATATCTTTCAGTGACCAGGACATCCCACAAGCAGGGGAAAACCACAACCAAGCTCTGTATATCACTCTAATGGCTCAGGGTAAAACTGTGCCCATGGTGCTAGTGGATAATGGGTTTGCTCTGAATGTATGCCAACTTAAAGTAGCCAGCTGCCTAGGATTAGAGGCAACGGATTTTACTCTGTCTGATTAGGTTGTGCGAGCTTATGACAACACCAAAAGGGAGGTCTTGGGTATTGCTACTCTAAATGTGACCATTGGACCCATCACTATGCCGATCTCCTTCCAAGTTATCGATGTCCCGGCCTGTTTCAATCTACTTTTGGGAAGGCTGTGGATCCATCAAGTCAAGGTAGTTCCTTCCTCTCTTCACCAGAAATTGAAGTTTCCCTATGGTGCAAATATCATTATGGTCAAAGCAGATACACATGGGAAGAATGACCATCTAAGCTTATTTCCTGTCTTGGAAATCAATCTTGAACCTTCCAGTGTTCCCCTATCGGGCTTCTTCTTTGACTTTGTCCAGTTCATCCAAAGGGAAGCTAAATAGTTTATTTCTTTTGATTTTGACCTGTATGGAAATGTGGCTGTGGCTAACATGATGAGAAAAATGGACTATTTTCTAGGTTTAGGTTTGGGAAAGAACCAGCAAGGGATAGCTTAGTTGCCAGAGTATCCTACTGCCACTGCTCCATTCGGCTTAGGCTACAAGCCCACATCAGAAGACATGACGAAACTGGAGGAGAGAACTAAGCTAAAGGCTAATGCCAAGAGGCGATGTGAGACCTATGATTGGCCTATGCACGCATACTTTAAAACCCTGAATGGGTATTTTGTGAAGGAGGGTGAAGATTTCCCCTATTGTGCTTTTCCCGAGCCTTGGTATTGCCCTATTTCTAAAAAACTATTCCCTGGTTTCAAAATTTTCTTTGATGCCAAGCTCAGCTTAGAGGAGTGCAAGCCAATCTATTTGCTGGAGGAGGATTGGGAAACAAGCATAGAGCCCTCTCTTTTCGAATCCATCCACATGATCACCGAACACCAATAACCTGATTCCACCAAGCTCATCCACCAATCTCAGTCTCCACCTAATAATTGGTATTTCGAGGAGAGCACTGGCCTTGTTGTGCCCCCATCCGAGTCTTTTGAGTCTGTAACTGAGTCCTCTGAATCTGAGTTTGTCCAATTAGATGTTGAAGTTGAGTTTGTCGAGTCCAATTTTGTAACCCACCCTGTGGGCCTATCCTTTACTGTAACCCACGATGATGAGAACTTCATCAGGAATAAGAAGTTTGACTTTTCCGCTTACTTTTCTAAATCTCTATGTTCTACTTCATCTGATTTGTCATTAAATGAGACATTTGAAAAAGAAATAAAAAATGAAAAAGGCAAAGAATCTATCAATTGTAGCACAGAGGAAAAATCCAAAATCACATATATTGCATCTGCATATCATGATACACAGGCATTGATTGAAAAGGTTCATTGGTTCTTAGATTGTTTTGCATGGGAACCTAAAGATATGGTGGGGGTAGATTCGAGCATCGCAGTTCACAAGATTGATATGATGCAAATTAGCATAAGTATTTAGGGTTTATTTTACATAGTTTATGTGTTGCATATGATGTTTTTAATTATTATTTCTAGATGTTGGTATGTTTGATCTTGTTTTTGAGTTTTATAGGTTCCTTTAAGTAAAATTGGTTGCAAGGAATCAAGATGAGGCTATTAAACAAGCAAGGGTGCTATTGTGAACAAGGAAGACCGATTGATGGATGTCACGAGTCGTGCCGTCTATGCAGACTCGTGACAGTAGCAATATGTCACGAGTCGTGTCGTTCGTGCCGACTTATGACAGTAACAATATGTCACGAGTCGTGCCATCCATGCCTACTCATGACAGTAGTAATATGTCACGAGTCATGTCGTCCGTGCCGACTCGTGACAGACAACCATGGTGCTAAGTCGTGCCTTCTGTAATGAGTAGTTACTGTACCTTTTCAATATACCTTTTCATAATTACATCCTTTTGGAAGAGGCATCACTTGGGACACTTAGGAATCTATAAGTACTTAAATCTGATGAGGAAGTAAAGATGTTTTTTGGATACTGAGTGTCAAAATTAGTTTTATTTAAGAGAAAGTCATTCCAAGAGTTCAAGGAAGATCTTTATTCAAGTAATTTCTTGGAGAGCATTGAAGAATTCATCAAAAAGTTTCCTCTTCCTCTAGTTATTTGATGTTTGAATTGTTTTCTTGTTATTATTTAGTTTTTATTTGACATTATGTATTTAAACTGAATTTACTTATTAGAATTGCAATGAAGAAGTAATTTTTATGAACTACATTCTTAATATGCATGAATGATTTAATATCAATTGAGTCTTATATTGTGTTATGTATGCTTGATCACCATATATATCTTATTAATCAATTTGTTTACAATGAGAATTGGGGCATTTTGGTGGAAATACAATTGAAATTACTCAAAGGATAGGAGAGTACTTGGAGACAAGCAATCCACTTTGAGGGGTTAAAGAATTGGCATGGATCTTAATGGTTTTAGTTTATCTCTATAATGACATGAGAATGCTTATAGACTCTAAATTAAAATACTCTTAATTGACAATGAGAGTTGCTTTTAAGAATTATTGGTCATATTCTCCAATCATTGCATGTGTTTATATGTTAACT
>CATKHJ010231257.1:0-15341 GCA_949750685.1 Vernicia montana | reverse complement strand
TCTTTATATATATAGCTTTATAAATTTGCAAATATATAAAAATTAATAACAATATTAATTTTAATTTCATATACTTTGTAAAGTTAATTATTTTCACATATTTCCTAAAAAATAAATATTGTTGGCCTTTAATAAATTCTTATAGACTTTCTTCTCCTATTTCTTATGGTTTAATAAACTCATAAAAGAAACTTTTGTTCAATATTATACCATATATTCATTCAATAATATAAACTTTCTATTTCATATATCTATTGAATCTAGCAAATGCCATATTTAGGGAAACTAATTAATCCCCACTTCTATCTCAAGAAAGAGTTGAAAATCATCAATTATTTAATTAAAACATGCTTAATAATAATAATAATAGTAATAATCTTCTTCTTGTTTAGTTATACTTATAATAAACAATACACATGGCATTTACTTATATCAATAATAACCAACAGAATAACTAAAAAAAGGGTCAACCATTCATTTCATTTCATGTTAGTTAAAAAAAATTGTTAAATAAAGAAAGTTAGAAACTTATAAAAACCAGAACTTGCAAGCATTTGATCATAAGCCAGGGCAAAGAGAGCTTCAAATCTCTCTCTTCTATCATTCTCCTCTCCGGTTTGCGCCCGTATGATTTAGGCTAAAACAATCATTGATACATATAGCTAGGGCATCGGAGGAAGAGAACTTGAAAAAAGAGAAAGAAGAAAGAAAAACATAAAAGAAAGTGAAAAAACTATTGTAAAATGATAGGAAAAGTGGTTGTTTCAGGGATTTCCCTGATTCTTGTGGTGGGTGTTGTGATCGGAGTAGTAGCTTCCGTTCACCGCGGTAGCGATTCAAAGAGTGATAACTTATCACCACAAATGAAGGCTGTTACCCAAATTTGTCAACCTACTAATTACAAGGAGGTTTGCACTAAGACCCTGAGTTCAGCTAACACAACTGATCCGAAAGAACTAATCAAGGCAGGAATTTTAGCCATTTCGGATTCTTTATCAAAATCGATGAACTTAAGTGAAGGTCTTGTCGGTGAGGCGGGTAATGAGCCTCGGTCAAAACTTGCCCTGGAGGATTGTAAGACATTGCTAAATAATGCTTCTCAGGAACTTCAGGATACACTTGCAAAAATGTCTGATAAGGACCTGAAGAGCATTGCTGAACAATCCGATGATTTTCGGATTTGGTTAAGTTCTATCATTGCCTATCAGGAATTGTGTATTGATGGATTTGAGCATGATGGAAACCTCAAGGCTCAAGTACAGAATAGTACAGATTATGGTAGTGAACTTACAGACAATGTCTTGACAATCCTTGGTGGGATTTCAGACGTCCTGAAATCTTTCGGTCTTGACTTTAACATTCCAAGTGGGAATTCTAGGAAGCTTCTTGGGGCTGATGGGTACCCCACTTGGTTATCTGCTGCTGATCGTAGGCTGTTGGCTGTCCGTAATGTTGGCGGCCCCCCACCAAATGCAGTTGTTGCTCTTGATGGAAGTGGCAAATTCAAGTCTATTAATGCTGCTATAAACTCTTATCCTAAAGGCTTCAAGGGAAGATATGTTATCTATGTTAAGGCAGGAATTTATAATGAGGCTGTTAAGATTCCTAAGACTAATCCCAATATTTTCATGTACGGTGATGGACCTAGGAGGACCATTATCACAGGGAAGAAGAGTTTCACCAGTGGTATTAACACCTGGAACACTGCTTCATTCGGTAAGTATATTATGTATCTGTTTGACATTACTATTTGAACTGAAGATAGTTTGTAAGGTTAATTTTTACCTGTTTTAATCATAAAATTTTCAAAATAGCTAAAAACAACACTTTTTGATGTATATTTGATATTACTGCTTGAACTGCTATTGAAAAAAAAAAAGTTATAATCATCAAAGCTTCAAAACAGTTAAAAGAACAACACTTCCAGACTAAATATTTTTTTTCCTAACAGCATCTGAAATGGTTTGTTTGTGATTTTTTTTTTGTTTTGCAGTGGTTGAATCTGATGGATTCATTTGCAAGTCAATGGGTTTCCAAAACACTGCAGGACCTGATGGTCACCAAGCTGTTGCTGCCAGGGTAAATTCTGATATGTCAGTGTTCTACAACTGCAGATTTGATGGGTATCAAGACACATTGTTATATCAAGCCAAAAGACAATTCTATCGTAACTGTGTAATATCAGGAACAATTGATTTCCTATTCGGATACGGAGCAGCTGTGATTCAAAACTCACTGATCATTGTCAGGAAGCCTAATCCAAACCAATTCAATACAGTTACAGCTGATGGTAGAAAAACAAAAGGAGAAAACACAGGACTTGTTATTCACAATTGTAGAATTGTTCCTGAAGCCAAGTTAGTCGCACAAAGACTTACAGTTAAGACTTACTTGGGTAGGCCATGGAAAGCTTTTTCAACAACTGTTGTAATGGAATCACAGTTGGGTGATTTAATTACGCCTGAAGGATGGATGCCATGGGCAGGAACACAATTTCTTGATACTCTATACTATGCAGAGTATGGAAATGCAGGACCTGGGTCTGGTACTAGAGGAAGAGTAAAATGGAATACACTTCATTTATTGAGTAGGAATGAAGCTCAAAAATTCACAGTCTCATCGTTCCTTCCCGGCGCCGGACAATGGATTAGAGCTGCTGGAGTTCCTTTCTTGCCAGGATTAAAGAGATAGAAGAAATAAAGCACAGTGATATAAATTGGAAAATGGGAAAACTAGGAAGGGCTAATAATAAAATTTCTGTTCTCTCAACTCCATTAATTTCTTTTCTTTCTTTGTTCTGGTAATATTGATCACTTAATTTTTATTTTTATTTTTATGTTGTTGTATTTTAATTTTTTGATTCTGTAATTCTTTTCAATATTTGAATAAAGAGAGAAAAAAAAAACTGTGGTGCTTCATGCATTTGATTATTATTTTTTTAATATTAATAAAGATTTAATAGTTTTATATTATTTATGATTTTTTTTCCCTCCGATGATCTAGTATCCAGAGCTATTACGGATTTCGACTAATCCGGATTCGAGTAGAGTGGTATCATAAAAGCGGCAAATTTTTCCTTCAAAAATTTTAAAACAACTGCATACTCAGAATTCGAATTTGAGACCTCTTATTAAGTTAGAATAATAATCGTTCACCAGTTGATTTACGCCCTCTTGAGTTTTATTTATGTTTTTTTTGCTTTTGTGTATATATGCATTCAAATTAATTTTATAAAAGTGCATTAGTGCTAACAATTAAATCTTCCTTTAAATAATCTATATTTCTTACTTCAAAATTCTAATTAATTTGAAGCATTTAGAGATAATTATAATAGTAAGAGGATTATGGGTGCAAAACCTGTAAGTCATAATTCTCTCAAGAAACTCAAGGAAAAAAAAAATTAAGTTTTAAAAAAAAGGAAAAAACTAATTAAAAACCTAATTCATTGGATGAATTGAAAATGTAATGGTCACATAACATTTTATTATATATATATTAAATTATATTTTAATTTAGGAAACTTTTAAAGGATGACGAAATAAAGGGAAAATATCTTATATTTTTGCCCCAACGATATTTAATTTATGATGGAATATACTTTATTAACTTCATTTTGTTTGATGATTTCTTTAATTTTATATGTTGTGACAGTTAGTGGCAGTAAAGTGGAATGACTAAATAATAATAAAATAGCAATATTAATTAATTTATTTATGATTTAAAATTAATAAAAATCATGAATTTACCAAAAAAAAAAAAAAAAATGGAGTTTTGTATAGCACTTTTTTTATGTTTTATCCTCTATAAATTAAAATGGAATTCTTTTAAGTAATTTGCATCAATTTTAGGGATCTCCATTTCTCACTTGATTTAATAATTTTTCACATTTTTCAACGAAATATATTTTCTTAATCTTAATTATATTAAATTATAAAGAAAATATTAATGCATTATACACCAAATATAAATATTAATTACATAATTATACAATAATAAACACATATAATATTAATTAAACTTAATATATAAGATTAAGCATTGAAACAATAAAAAAAAGGAAAAAAAAAAAAGAATGAGTGGAAAAAAAAAAAATAGGAATAAAGCTATGCTAATCTCAACAACACTACCAATTGGGGTTGGCTTAGTTTAGTTAGCAAGAGGAAAAAAAGAGACTGCAAAATAAGAATGAATTATAGGGTTTATAGGCAAACTCATGATCATGAACCATAGTTGAAAAAATCTGGACAGAGGAATCTTGATCCCACAACGCAGAGTTTACACCATAAAAAATAAATGAAAAACTACACAGTTTGTTTGCCGTAGAACAAACCTTAATTCATGGTGTTGCCTGTTCTGTCTTTTTACCTTCTAAAAACTTGAGCTCCTGGAGCCAGCTCTCCAATTTTGCCAACTTCTCCAATTGCTCTGGCTTCATATCTTGTGACATAGTTTTCTGCTGCTGAGCTTCTGCTAGTCGGATCTGGATAAAGCAAATGACATTTAGATGAAACCAATCATATAAAACATTAACAGTGAAATCTCTGTGCATTCTGAGATTTTTATAAAATTCGATATTGAAAATTGTTTGATAATCCAAGGTGTAGAATAATAAAATTGTGTTACAAACAGTTAATGCTGCCTAAAAGCTTAATCAAATTGTAATCGACATGATTCCCCATTCTATCATAAATCCAATGCAGTTGCTACCTAGCAGTAGAGTATTAAGTCACTACTATGGAAAGTCACTAAAACCATGTAAGCAACCAGGGGTGTAGAAAGGATTTTCTTTTCCAAAAACTGAAAATATCACCCATCAAAATTTATAAAAAAAAAATGAAAAGAACACATATACCTGACCACAACTTAACTGGGATTGAGGCTGAGTTATGAATTGGCATGAAATTGAACAAAATTTCTGAGGTAGAAGAGGGTTTAGTACAATTTTTTTAAGCAGGATAATTAGTTTACACTGGATTCTTTTACCAAAGCGATTGCATTTTGTCTGGCCAAGCTTTATCTCTATGGTAACCTGATACTGAGCTAATCTTCATTTGAATAGCACGTCAGCAGACATGTAAAAAAGATAAAATTTAATGTCTGCTACTAATTAATGTGCAGCAATGAGAGGATCAAGACCCCTAATTTACAACTATCAAAGGACAATCCAATATGCAAGTCTGATTTTGTTTGTACCTCAAATAAAATGTTTTAATCTTTCAAGAAATTTTTATCTCACAAGTGCAAACTTATTATTCTGAAGTGCTGGTATAAATTATATGAAAGGACAAAGCTTCCTCAGATCATCATGAAAACATTATTGGTATAGTTCTGGTTCTGCTATAATTGGACAAATTCCCAGCTCTTGACCTTCCCACCCCATTGACAACTTCCTATCACTGTAGAAATTAGCATCTCTCTCAAATCAACAGTCTACCTTGCTTTCCTTCTACAGAAGGCTAATGGCATATACTGTGACCTAATTATCAAATCTTCAATAAAAATTAACAGAAAACTGCATCTCCTGCAACAAAGATTAAACTAATATAATGTCATATCCTTATCACTAAATCAAATATTAACATATTCCAAACAAATTTTACCAAATAGTCCGACTTTTGATCCATTTTGTCTGTTTGATGTGATTTGGTTGCGAAAAAAGGATCAGAAGCTCTATATATTTAAAGTTTAAAATAATAGTCTCCAGAAGTTCAAACTGAAGGATCTCAATTCAGATGGAAAGCAATAATTCTAAATCAAAATTATCCTCTGAAAAAAAAGTGAGCCGCAAATGTGCATTAGAGCACTGCAATAATTTTATCCTCTGGAGGAAACATTTGGTTTACATTTACATTATAGTGAATCACTGCTCTTTGTCTAAAGAAAGAGAAATGTTAAGAAATATGGGAAAAAAAAGGAAATCTACCCCCTCCCCTTGCTACTCAACCTGCCAGGGGCACTTTAACCCAAGACAATGGGCCACCAAACAGGGCCAGTGGTGGCAACCAAGGAAGAAACTTCACCAAATGTCAACAAGCCGAGAACACACATCTGCTGTTCAAACCTAATAAAAAGCCAACCAATTTAATGCCCTGCTTGGTTATGAACATAGGCAGAGAGAGTTGTCCCACCCCTCATCGCCAGCCTTTTTGCCTCCAAATTTATGTAAATGCCCTCTGCTTCTAAAACTAATAACAGTTTCCTCTCTCCTTAAATTTCTAAGTGTACAGCATATACACACACAAATGATAAAAACTGTAATCAACAAGAGAGAGAAATAGGACATGATTCAGCTCTCGACTGGGTTGCATTTGATTTACTTTAATTTGAGAAACATCTCAAATATGATATAATTTTCTTGTTCACTTCTTGCCAAGGCATAAATACTAACTTCATCCATATTTGAAGACTTCAAAAGGTCCTTACCATAGACTTATTCTGTACACACAAATACCAAACACATCTACACTAAAGACGGGGTTGGCTCTATTTAGTATTTCCACACCTTTGACCAGGCTTTCAAGCTTGCACAGATGGAGAATGAATTTTATTGCAGTTTATAAAGTCTACATTTTATCACAAGTCATATATGAAGATCATGGAGAAAATGCCTGAATAAAGAGAATAATGGAGAAATAAAAAGAAAAGATTGATCCAGAGAGGGCATGCAGCTGAGTATTCAGTATAGTGGGTTTAAGAGAAGGTAGTTTATATAGAAAGGATATGCATGAAGAAATAGTCACAACTATGAGGACAATTGAACTCAATATAGATGTATTAACTGCTACAGTTGGCGCCTAGCAAGAATATGCTTTGAACCCTTGTGGCCTTACTTTTTGCTTTGGTCATGGATGAACTAACCAAGCATATCTAAGATAATAGCTCACCAACACCAACCAAGCATATCTTAGGAATGAAACGAGGGCTAAGTAAACTAAAAACCAAAAGCTGTGGAAGAATACCTAGGATCCAAAGGTTTTAGATTAGGCAAGAACTTTAATAATATATGCACATTACAACCAGGTACAGAGAAGAAGGTATCATTAAATTGGATGTAGAAGATTGAAGTGGTCCTTATTTATGATACCTAAATTGTATCATAGAAGAAGGATACTGAGAAATATAATATCTATGGAATTAAAGCACAGCAGTCGAAATAGAGCAACACAGTTAGATGACATGTGATCAGAAAGATCTAGCTGCCATAGTTAATTTGAGAAAGTTGGGATGGAAGTGGAAGAAATAAACTCATTCATAAGAAGGCGGGGGTAACATACATTGAGAAGTTAAGAGTGTCCTTTCAGATGATTTGACCACATTTACTAAACCTATAAATGCACCATTTCAGAACAGTAAATGGATTTAAAGACTAAAGAAAAAGAGGAGGGGTATACTACTCAAAATAATGTGGGTTGAAATAGCAAAAAAAATTACTATCACAATCTTTATTTTGGAAATGAGATATAAAATTTTCAACATTTTCTTTAGAGGAAAGGGGTTGTTATCAATTAGACTATTTTTTTCCATGATAATCACAACAATTTACAAAATAAGTTTGATCCCAAATAGATTAGAATGGTGAAAGCATTATAGTCGATTAGATTAGGGATTTGACTATTAAGACTTAGTTGGGTTGAGTTTCTTTTAAAAAAAAACATTTATGCATACATGCACAAATATACAGTACAAGGCATCCCAAAATATAAAGGTGAGGGACCAAGTATTTTAGTAATAACCGTAATAAAAAAATGTGATATGCTTATGTGAAGAAAATGATTCGATGCAAAGCTCATGGATATTTACTTGTGTGTGTGTGTGTGTGTGCGCGTGCTCATGCACATATAACCTATAAAACCATAAAGTTCTTAACAAGATTCCTTCACATGTGTGTGCATACACGTGTGCATGTACTTTTCCACTAGAGAATATTATCAATTTTCCTTGGCACGGCTAGAAGGGCGAGCTATAAATTTCCTAAAAGTGCATAATGCAGTGAAGAAGAAAATATAAATATCATTATCATAAGGCAGGCTAAAATATTACTAAATATACCTTCTTTTTAAGTGCCCGAATTTTTTTATCAATATCTTGAGATGGAGCATTTGGATCTGAAGTCTCTGTTGAGTCTACAGGAGGAGTACTTGCTGCAGGATTTGCTGAAACACCTAGCTCATTCATTTGAGATGTCAATGACTTGACAGATTCCGATGCATTACCATCTTCAGCAGGAAGTGGCTCTTCATTTTGCACGTCACCATCTGCCTGTGATTCCAAGTTCTTACCCTTTTCAAGAGCAGCCTGCCCAAAGTAATATGTTAATCAAACTTGCACCAAATTTAGAGTATAATCATACACAATAACCAAAAAAAAAAAAAAAATCATTTTTCACTAAATAGTAAATCCACAAAGTTATAACGGACCTATTTGCAAAGTGTGAAGGCACTGTAATGATAAAACTAAGATATCTTTCACATAAAATATAGTATTGACATTGAAACGAACTAGCATATTGATGAACAACATAAAAAGTACAGCATTCATGAGCAACTATGAAAACAAGCAAGTATCCTGCAATTTGTCAGCTGGTGGCAGAGATATCTGATGATTTTCATCTGAATGAGGTCGTCTTCAGTGGACAGAACATGGAAGTTACCCCTTTTAATTCTTTCTTCAAACACTATACTACTCCACATGCCAAAATGCAGAATGAATATCAAAGTGCCAGTGCAGAGCACCCAGATGCACAGGGATTGGTGCAGTTGGAAGTCTGTGGACATTAAACTGCTATTCTTTAGCAATAGCAAGTGCATAAAATACAATCTCCTATTACATGTCTATTCTCCACCAATGTACCTACTGCAGAAGGTGACTTTGAGAATATTATTTTTGGTTCATTGCAAGTAATTCCATCCCTTGGTAAATCATAGTGGTATCTGCAGACAAACATTTTCTCACGATTTTGGACTTCTTTCTACAACTCGTGGATGGCCACAGCAATCCATTTAGTTCCAAATAGGAGTACTGTACAGTGAAGGTGTTTTTGATCCCCATCGGAGTCAATTTCCTAGATAGAGATGCATACTTATGTGGATAAAAGTCCAATAAAAGTAAATTGATTTAAATAAGGTTTAGTAATTGAGTTTTTAATGTGATCCCTAAGCTAAGATAATATCAATGACTACTTCCCTGTTGATTATATGTTTTGGGACTCTTGACTCTTTAAGATGATTAACTACCTCAAATAAAGCACCTTTGAAATCCTAGCAGAGTGTCCTATCCCTAGCAAATCAACCATTGCAAATGAAGGCATTAAAAGCTAAGCTGAGAAAAGTTAGTTCCCAATATGTGACCAACCAATATGAGTTTGATATCAAAGCCAGAGGTGTCATGGTTTCCCAATATAGCATTTAATCCCATACAAGGGTGGATAACTATGGTTTGGACTGAGAATAAATTTTGTAACTTCTACTATCATGTGAGACTGACAGAAATGGAACTAATCAGGGCATGGAGTTAGCTGTGGTTGGAATATACAAGCAGCACATGCACTTCATTTTGTATACAATACTAACTATCTCAGCTTTTGTCAATTAAATTCACCTAACTAGCATTAAGTGTGGACCACAATAAATATTATACTGTCAGCTACATGAATGATCCTAATTTGCACAACATATCTTGGTTGTTGGAATAAAAAGAATCCACGATACAAAAATGTTATAAATTACAGACCATAATTAGTTTTTTTTTTTTTTTCCCCCCTTTAAGAAAGGACAAGGAAGATGAAACTGAAGACATAATGTCCATAAAATACAACAGTGAAATTGAGAGAACACCACAAGAAGAAGTATAGAACACACCTGTAACCTCTTCTCCTTCTTCCGTTCATTCCTTTTTACTGATTTTGTCTTAGGTTTTGTATCCATAACTGGATCATAACCTGGAGGCATTACCTGAGATTGCATCTCTTTTTTCCACTGCATCACAAAAACAAAACGATACTATATATCATTTGTGTTTTACATTTTTCCTAACGAGCAACCATGTCAACTTAATTGAAAACTATGATTCACTGTAAAAAGAAAATTATGATTCTTGTAGTTCTGAAAATTTTGAATTACAAAAGACAAGGCATCCACTACTCTAAACACTTGAATTGCTTAACTTAATGCTTTCATACTACATTATCAACACCAAAAACCACATAAAACACTACATTTAGCTATCTAAGTTCTCTTAAACACTTAATTATAATTTCTACAAATAAAAAAGAACACAAATTTATAAAGATTTCAACTTTCTTCTTCAATTTCTCAGCAACCAAACATAAAATTAATACCCAAAACGGGTTTTATATAATTTCAGAGGGATACATACCAGGGCACCTTTGGATTGATAGATGGCGACTTCGTCTTGGGGGACATAACCGGCGCGAATCCTAATAGGTTTACGGAGGGTACCATCGGGTCGTCTGGTCGGGGCAACTATTCTCTCTCCTTCTTTTAGGGTTTTGCTTAACTCTGCCATTTTTTTGAGCTGCTCTTCTCCTGCTCCTGCTCCTCCTCCGCCTCCGTGATTGGTGATATCCATTGACTAATTAAGAGTTTTGTTTATTTTTGAGAATTGAAATTTTGGCTGGTTAATCGATCGATCGATCGATTGATTTGTGATTTTTTTTCTGGTTTTTTTTTGTTCACTCACTCTCTCTGCTACTGTTGCTGCTGCTTCGCTACAGCTTGCCGCAATTCAAGAAAATTGAAATCGCATGGGATTTTACCAAAAAAGGGAATTTTTTTTAGTTTTTCGTTTTTAATTTTAAATTTTGTTATTATATATGGTTTGAAAAAAAAAAAGTCTGTTTATTTATTATTTTGTATTTTCCACGTAGGCCAAATGATTAATGGGTTCGGGTTAAGTATCAGAAATTTCTAATCGGACCGAGTTTTGGTTCACCCCAATATTTCATTTCTCAAAATAAAATAAATAAAAAATCATATCACATATTTTGACCATAAGGAGACTATATTTTTTAAATGAATAAAGATATATAAAAATTAAAAAAAAAAATATACATTTTGTTTAATCGACAAGTAAAATTGAAATAAAATTTGAGAAAATTTACATAAATTTTAGTATAATGAAAAGCTTTGTTTGGTGTAAAATAAAATTTATTTATAAGTTTCAAACATTTGATATTTAACATAAAAGAAAATTTAAATTTTATCTTATTAATTTTTAGAATTAAACTAAAAAGAAGAAGAAGAAGAAGAAGAAGAAAACATCACAAATCACTATGATACAACTTACAAGCCCCAAAAAGGGCATTAAGATTCAAGATGTTCAATCTTTCTTTGACAATATTTTCATGACTCCCTCTAAAAAAGTATCAATTTCCAACCAATCTTTAATCCAATCATATACTTACACAATAATCACAAACTAATGCTGTGAAGAAATACAGAGAAACTGGACGGCCGCGGTGTATTTGCTCAAATGAATTAGCAGATTCACATTTTGTCAAAATTTTAAACCTCTGCAGGCTAAAATAACAGGTAATCACCACCTAATTGGCAGGAATTGTTTAGCTCTGATGAATGAGGTCTCTGAAAGAATATGTTTTGCCAGTAATCATTCTCTCTTATCCTCTTCTGTACCATCCTCTTCATCAAAAACATCTGTGTTTCCAGCATTTTTCTCTTTCTTTTCAACTAAACTGATATCACCATCTGATTTTCCTCTTGTAAGAGATTGTGCTGCTTCATCATCAGATTCGTCTCCCGCTTCTTCTGAGTAGGCATACCTGTGCACGTTGGTAGAACAAGTTAGCATAAAATGGAGGCAAGAGATGTGACAAAATGTTTTTGATGAAAATTGGACATGACACCCTCAGAGGAGTGGGAAAGAAAAATTGTAGAACTTTGCCCTCAAACATCCTGATAGTAGTTTATATAAAGCAGGGCAGAATGCAAAATTTGACCATCAGAAGTTTGCCTAAAGGATCATTTGACCTTCAACCTTTCAAAGAAATATATATACCATTTATCTATAATGAGGTTCCTTAGACCTTGATCTATGTTTAAATGAGAGCAATTATTAATTTTAATAACAATTTTTTTTCTTTTCAATATTATTTTTCCCATAGAGAACTCTCATCAGCAGAACAAATACTAGTGCAGTGGCTGTATAGATGTTTTCTAATGAAAAAGTTAAATTGAAGAGCTTTTAAGATTATACTATACCGTTGTGAGCTTTGAGAAGGAGCCCAGAGATAGCAAATAACACAGAGCAAAGCCAATGCAAGAATGTCCCAGAAAGCAGTAATGATCCAAGCACTTTGCCACCGCTCATTAAATGGGTCTGTAGCTTTAAAGTAAACCTGTAAGAAAGTGAATCCGATTCGCAACAAACTGAGCAATCCACATCAACAGCATAATGACTAGAAGAGCAAATTACAAATATATTGTTTACAACAAAAAGACACTTTATTGGAGAAATAAGTTCTCTAGATCAATGGCAAAAAAGAATATAAAACTTTGTATTATAAGCACCAAATGATATGGATTGTTTCTGAAGGAAACTATTATCAATTATCTTTAATAGTCTTTTTTCGCCTTGTGCAGAGACAATATGACAATAAGTTTTCACGAAAGATCTCGACATCAATTAGTTTGTTCAATCTCTAACAAGTGCCATGCTAGCGATCGGCACAAGGTCAACTGGCCTAACTGCCTAGTGTATGTTCAGCAGCATAAAAAAGCCTGTGAAGAGGTTCTTTGTATCAATATTCAACAGGAAAAGAAGGCATTACATGTTTCAATTTTTGCCAGATGTTGTTTAGAGTCTAGGAGTGTTGCATTCTAATAAAGGTATCCTATTAGATAAACAGTAAAAAAAAGAGAAGGTATGCCATTATCCTTACATCCTTGACAATCTATGTAGCTTTTTGCATTTTCTCATCATGTATGATTCCTTAAATGGTAAAGAAAGATATAATAAAAGTAAATCTAATGAATTTGCATAGAAGCCACTGTGCTCTTTGCCACAGATCATACCTCATAAGCAATCCAAGCAACAGAAGCTATCACTGCCACAGCTAGTGCATTTGAGAACTTCCTATAGATATCCAACTTAACAGAACTTCTTTTTGCCTGCATAATAATAATTTCGTTGTCCAAAGTCAGACGGCATGAAACAAAAATTGCAAAAATGACAAGATTTAAAAGAACAGGCACTTGTAAAAGCAAGAAAGATTATTGTGACATGTTAGTACCTGTAGCTGCTCCAATGTTCTTGAAAGAGATGTAAATATCCATAGTATCAGAAATGCATCCAGGAATGCATCAGGAAGGACTAGAAACAGTCTTGCTCTTCCTGATACATCATTAATGTTCCCGACAAACTCAGTAATATCGAGTAACTCAGATGCCAAAAAATATGTAAATCCAATAAGAAGCACCTTTGAGGTAAGACCACCAAGAGTGGGCCGCACAACACCATAACCCATTGAAATTGAGAGTATAAGGAGACGAGAGAGAGATTTCCTTACAGCTCCAACTGTCACAACCCAGGTTGTAATTGCAACTGGCCTCACTCCTGTGCTGTTAAAATTCGCATACTCAGAATACCAAAGAATCATCTCAAACAATCCCAGGGCAATAACAGCTGTGATGCAATGCTGAAGTTGCAATATGTCCCTCCAGAACCTCATGTACTGAGTGAACCAAATAATGGTAAGCAAAAGATATGCAAGAGACATGAACACATAGAACTTCATTAAAGGGGCCATCCTACCAGGCAAATACCCATCAGGATTCTTCCAAACTGTCTTCCCACTCATTATCAGTCCCTTGAGTTTTGGATCACACGCAATAAAGAATAAATTATACATTCCAGTCTTTGTGATGTTAACAAACTCATCTCTGATGTTTGTATTTAAGTAGTTACCACTGAATTGTACATTCAAAACGATAGGCCACTTAATGTCTGTTGCTGAAGGTATCCTAATGACTTCACCTTGCTTACAACCTTCCAGCTTAGCAAGATCAGGGGTGCAACAAATTGATCTTTGTCCACCATAAGCAGAACCACCAATATTATTCCGGTCAGCTGCCTCAAAAATCACAACCTGTATCAATCCTGTACTATGTTCCATTTCTGAATGCTCTTCAGCTGCAGCCTTGGTCCTCCAAAAAGTGATATCTCTAAACCTGTTCCAATTGTATATATACAATAAATCAAACTTTCAACAGAAACACATAAATTCAACAAGCCAAGAGGGTGAATACAAAGATGAATGTAACTGTACGATCTTTCAAAAACAGGATGTATTATAAGAACACAAAGCCTATTAAATCCAGGGACGAACACCTGCACCAATCTAAGTACCATTAATATCAAACTCTCTCTCTCTCTCTCTCTGTCTCTCTCTATCAGCAGACGCATGCTACTAACTACTTCAGTTGATATTTTGGTGAAAAAGCTAAAATCACTTAAGTAAATCTTTTGTGCAATATTATTTGTGAAAAGGCATTTATAAATCCAGCAATGCCTCTTAAGCTTAATTTTCCTACTTAACACTGTCGATTTTGCAGTTAATGGGAAAACAAATAATATCATTCAGCAACTTCATGAACTTACATAAATCTATCTTCCATTTCTATAATTCTCACCAGAAACAGAAACTTAGGTTCGCCTCAATAAGGTCATAGTCTAACTATTGGCTAAAATATAGATTATCAGCTTTCATGGCGCCCAAAATCGATTAACAAACCTAGATCTCATATTTTTATCTTTAAATTCGAATAAAATTTTGAACCAATTCACCAAAAATTTTCACCTCAAATCGAATAATCAATACAATGCAAAATCAGATCCGATAAAAGACCCGTAATATCTAATTCAAATCACATATTTCTCATAACTTGGAACAAGAATAATAAGAAATTGATTGTTACCTGATATAAGAACGGCCATTGGAGGCGGAAGAGTCAGAGGCGACAATACCTTCGCTGCCGCCGGAAAGAAGGTAAGAATTTCCAACTTCATTGAAGTGCTCTTTGTTGTAGATGTGGATAGAGGCATTGGCGAGTTTAATTGTTGAAGATAATAAGAAAAGTAAGAATGTGAGAATGAGAAGAAGAATGGGATAAGATCTAGTTCGGGATGCGAAATCCATGGCGAGATTGAGAGAGAGAGAGATCTTAGCGGCGGATTTGAGGGGAGAATCTCAGATGCAGGTGGGTGGTGGTGGTTGTGGAGTGAGAGAGAGTGTGTATGTGAGGGAAAGATCACTGTCGGTGAGAATAGCGAAAATGTGGGTTTACGCGCCAATAAGGACGTATATG
>CATKHJ010231194.1:0-13385 GCA_949750685.1 Vernicia montana | reverse complement strand
TATTTATTGTAAATAAATATAAGTAATAGAAAAATTAAATAATTATATAAAATAAATTAATATAATAATTATTATGTTATATTTAAGATAATTAATAATTTTAAGAGGGATGTTATATTTTATATAATGAATAATTAACGTATATAATATAATTAAACGAAGTATATAATTAATTAATATATAATATAATGAATATAAGTGCATAATATATATCATAAATTATATTATTATATTTACTATGAATAATATATAATATTAATTATTTTTATTATTAATTATAAAAATTAATTAGAATTATTATTCCAAATTGGAGAAAATCTCCATGTGTTTCTCCTCCTCAGAAGATAGGGATCGGAGACCACCAAAAGGAGAGATCTTTGGGGTAACTACTCAAGCGTTAGGAAGATCGCCCCATACTTGATCATGTATAACAATAAAAAATTTATACTTTCAATTTTTAAGAGATCTTGCCCTTTGGATTGGGTAGGCAACCCTCGTCTATTTTGTCCTCTGACGCTTATAGCCTAGATCCTCATATAATGAAGTTTTATCATTTCTCAAAAATAAAAAGGTCAAAAGTACAAATATGATCTTTTTTTTGTGTTGGTGTTCAAGTGAGCTCTTAATATTTTTTTTTTGTTTCATTAGACCCTTAATCTTTTCAAAATTATACATATAAAACTCTCTCCTTTGAACTGATACTCAAGTGAGCCCTTAATATTTTTTTTTTTTCCCATTAGACCCTTAATCTTTTCAAAATGGTATATATAAAGCCCTCCATCCATAATTTAAGATTTTTATCAAGTGATGTTAAAAATAAAAAATTAATATCTATGCACCTACGTATTAATTTTTATTTTTGTATAAATATTTTTTAAATTATTTGGAGAAAATTTAATATTTGTAAAATTTAATGTTAATAAAATTAATTAATTAATTAAAATATTACAAATTTAATTTAATATAAAATGACTTCTTAGTTCTTATACATTAAAATATAATTTATAAAAAAATATATATTTCATATTTTAAAGAATTAAAATAAGAAAATTTTAATTAATATATATTTCATATTTTTTTTTATCTCTCTTCGGTTTTGAATATTTTTTTAAAAAATAAAGATAAAATATATTTTATCTTTATTAAAATATGAAATATATTTTTTTTATAAATTATATTTTAATGTATAAGAACTAATGAATCATTTTATATTAAATTAAATTTGTAATATTTTAATTAATTAATTTATTTTATTAACTTTAAATTTCACAAATATTAAATTTTTTCCAAATAATTTAAAAAATATTTATACAAAAATAAAACTTAATATGTAGGTGCATAGATATTAATTTTTTATTTTTAACATCACTTGACAAAAATTCTAAATTATGGACAGAGGGTTTTATATGTACCATTTTGAAAAGGCTAAGGGTCTAATGGGATAAAAAAAAATTAAGCGCTCATTTGAGCATCAGTTCAAAGGAGAGGGTTTTATATGTGTAATTTTGAAAAGATTAAGGATCTAATGAGACAAAAAAAAAATTATTAAGGGCTCACTTGAGTATCAGCACAAAGGAGAGAGTCCTATTTGTACCTTTGGCCAAATAAAAAAACTAAACATATGAATTCGCTCTCGGTTAATCTTATCTTGTTAGTTGTACATTAAGGCATAGTCTAATGATAAGTGTATATACAGTCTGGACAATAAATTCATATTCGATTTCCCCTCCCCTGCCATATATATATATATATATTCGCTCTCGGTTAATCTTATCTTGTTAGTTGCACATTAAAGCATAGTTTAATGGTAAGTGCATATACAGTCTGGACAATAGATTCAGATTCGATTTTCCCTCCCCTGTCTCATATATATATATATATATATTCGCTCTCGGTTAATCTTATCTTGTTAGTTGCACATTAAGGCATAGTCTAATGGTAAGTGCATATACAGTATGAATAATAGATTCAGATTCGATTTCTCCTCCTCTGCCATATGTATATATATATATATGGTAAGTGCACATACAGTCTGGACAATAGATATTGTATGTGCACTTACCATACCATATATATATATGGTAAGATATTGTATGTCACTTACCATACAATATATATATATATGTATGTCACTTACCATACAATATATATATATATGGTAAGTGTGCACTTACCATACCATATATATATATATATATATATATATATATATATATATATATATATATCTTATCTTGTTAGTTTCTTTACAATTAATAGATATATAAATAATTAAATATAAACAAATTAAACATCCATTTGGATATGCGTGGAGTTGAAATGATTGATTATTGTAGTTTAATTATAAAATCATCTAATAAATACTCAATCATCTCATATTTAAATGAATCCTGAATTAAATAATAATATCATATATTAATATAAAAACTGCTATGAGTTTCATAGTTGCGTTGGTGCTTATTTTATATTAATATCAAAGATTAAATTTGATTTAAGAATGTCTCGGTACTATCTATGTGAGATACTAATCCATTAAATCAATGTTGGATTTATAAATGTAATTTAAAAAAAACCTAATAATAATAATTAACATTTTATTAATCAAGATACCTTCCCAGAAAAATATAGACATGCCAATCAAATTCTCTTTTGTATCTTAATAATGATTTGAACATAACTATCTTATTATGAAGAAGCCGTCCGTGTAGAGACCAAAAGCATCTCTACCATAATCATTATTTGTCTAATGCTGAGTACAATTTTAGAGTTGTGCCTTCTATGATACAATCAAGGAGGGAGTGACAAATTAATTAAGGTGACTTTGAATTTAGATTATTTTGGGTGTTATTTTCTCTATTTTAATTTGATTTGAGTCTTTTTTTTTATTTGGTTTAAATCATTTGAAATTGAGAGTGAGTCGGATTATACATTGAGTTGCTTCTTAGAAAGAATTACAATTAAATTTAAGTGAATTTTCCAATTTTTAATTAGGTTGAATTGTAATTTTTTTTATTAATTTACCAAAAAAAAAAATTCAATTTTTATTTTATTTTATATTAGTTTATTTTAAATCAAAATGGATCACATTTGAATAAGGTAAATAGGTTGATTCTCAAGAGATTCGAGCCACTTAAATCATGATTATTTCAACAACTTTAAGATGAATTATGAATTTTAAGTGTTAGGGGTTGAAATGAAACCTATAAATCGAGTTAAAATTTATTATGTCTACAATTAAGTTATACAAAATATTTAATTGATGAGTTGGATGAGTCTAATATTGGAATTTTAATCTGTTAATACTCAAAATGGTAATTTTGAAATAAGGTAAAACTCTTTTAAACTTATGAATTACAAATTTACAATATTGTTAATAATGTTTTTTTTTTTCTAAATAACTTCTTCCTAAAACAAAATTTTTTTTTTCATTATTTTTAAGGGCTTAAAATTCTGAAGACTATCTACAAAGAAAATTTTCTTAGAAATTTGAAAACTTTAAAATATTTTTCCTTTATATATATATTCAAAACTTAGAAGTTTGGAGTAGGCCAATAGTTAAACCTTAAATTAATTTTCTATACTAAACTAAGAAAAGCAAATACTTCATCACTAGATTAGCTGATTTTGTTTTGATCATTATGGTGGAAAGAGCAATGTATAATAAAATCTTAGGATCGTCAAAAACAAGGAAATATTTCCAAACAAAACATGCCAAATAGACATCTTCTTAGGACTTGTAGAGACCATTTGTATTGTTTATATATAGAAATTTCTTAGGTATTCAAAAATTGCATAGCATAACACAAATGGGAGAAGAAGTGAAGCTTTTCAAGACATGGTCAAGCGCATATAGTTTAAGAATTGTGTGGGCATTGAAGCTTAAGGGCATCCAGTATGACTCAATTGATGAAGACCTTACCAACAAAAGCTCTTTACTTCTTCAATACAATCCTATCTATAAAAAGATTCCAATTCTTTTGCACAATGGAAAACCTATTGTCGAGTCATTTATAATTCTTGAATATATTGATGAGATATGGAAGGACAATCCCTTATTGCCTCAAGATCCTCATAAGAGAGCCACTGCCCGGTTCTTGGCCAAATTTGCCGATGAAAAGGTAAACCAATCAATTTTAGTGCTTATTTTACATTGAGATTAAACTGTTTTTAGTTAACAATATTGCTTTTCTATTATTATATAGGATGTAATAAATCATGATTTGGAGAAAATTACATTTATTAATTTTTCATAATTGTGGTTTATAAAGCACATATATATACACGCCTAGACACAACCTAATGTCAAATACATATACAGCTTAGACAATAAACCAAAGTTCAATTCTCCCCTACATGCTAAAAAAAAAATAATATATGAATATGAGATAGATTTAAAAAAAAAAAAAAAAAAAAAAAACGAAAGAAAAAACATACATGAATATGAGATAGATTTACGACACCATATTAAGTTTTTAAGATATTGACATGACTATTTTTAAAGATATGATATGTATATGTATTATCAATGGCGTATTTATATCATATATAAAAAATATTCTGACATGATTAATTTTAAAGTATTGGAGATTCATTGATTATAATTTACCAAAATTGGTCAATTTTTCTTTTGAAAATTAAAAATTTAAAATGAAAAGTTTGGGAGTAACTTTATTTATATATAAGCACAATTTTAGTGATAACTTCCTATTTGCAATTTCAGGTCATGGCATCAATGTGGGCAATATTAACCAAGGATGGAAAGGAGCAAGAAGAAGCTTCTGCTCAGGCCATTGAGAACCTGAAATTCTTAGAGGAAGAACTAGAAGGAAAGAGATACTTTGGTGGAGAAGGGATTGGATTTCTTGATATTGCACTTGGTTGGCTTGCCAACTTGGTTCCTGTATTAGAAGAGGTAACTGGTTCTAAAGTGATAGACAAAGAAGTATTTCCATTGTTATCAGCATGGATGCAAGAGTTTTCAAGTGTTCCTGCAATTAAAGAATGCTTGCCTCCCCATGACAAGCTGGTTACCAAGTTCCATGCCTATCTTGCTAAGAAATGAACCTGTTTTATTGCAGGCACTAAGAAAGCTATTAATAAATCATTTCAATTTATCAGATAATTAACACAGTCCAAACTCCATTTCATACGCTATCAATGCCAATGGATTCTACTTTCATGTTCTTGTTCATTTTGTTCAAAAATATAGTTTGTTTCAAATGCCACTTCTGTTATACCCTAGACTACTAAAATTCAATTGCAAAGCTACAAATTATTCAAGAAAGAGAATGTACAATTGAATAAAAGGCATCTACAGATAAACATATTGTATAAATATTATACAAGATGTTCATTAAACACAATCAGAAAATACAACATAAAAAAAAATAAAAAAAACCCTCCAGAATATCTCCAGTAATTTTCAACACTTGGAAATTGATAATGACAGACTGTTTTTTCATCGTTCAGCAACAAGTATAAGCCAAAAGTATTTGTAACTCTACAAGACTTCAGAAAAGAAAAAACCCCCAGCTTTGTAATGATCAATGCTTTTCAAGATCTTCCATTTGTCTCATACTAGATTCCAGATTCTCTGAGGAACTTTACAAAAACAGAGATGCTCTTTCCAATGCATAACGGTGCAAATTCCACCTTAAGAATTTTCTTCAATACAAATCCTCCCGGTTCTTCATGGCAAGGACCAAAAGTCCTCTCAAGCCCCTGATTTTGCCATCATGATAGATGTGCAGCACCAATGTTTTTGCTTAACAGATGTGGAGGCTATCAAACAATAACATGCATATGTGAGGCATGGGAACAGAACAGTATAACACAACTTATTTTCAAATACTTTAACGTACTGGACCCTACATACAGTTCAGAAGAAAAAACAAAACCCAAAGAAGTAACAATGTTTTAACTCAAGCCAAAGATCAAAACAAACAAACCTTTGCACGAGTTTGGAATTTTATCCAAAACTTAGTTACAATTTTACCCAGCAGCTTAATTGATCATTAATCCAGAATGAATTGTGTTTCGAAATTATGCAGAATTTGCAAGATTGACAATCCCCTTTTCTTATGAACTATTGGCTGGACAGTTCAACAAACTTTACTTAATATCTAAAGCATGGAATAGCAATCTTCTGAAGTTGGTAGCATGCATTCTTTGTAACAGAAGAGGGTTCTGCAACTGTGAAAATTTTTTATGGATATAAATATTAATTGCAAGCTTGACTTGCCAATTTCCTGTGAAAAGTAAAAATGTAGAGTTGGTCACTAATACTGGCAAAGAAGGAAAAGTTCTTCATAGAATTCATTGTTGCATTCTAGATGCAGAAGTTGATTACAGGTAGAATGAAAAATTATTCAATCCAAATTTACCTTCTTAAAACATATCAAACAAACCAATTGATAGGCCCATGTAGTTGAGATTGTGCCGCTGGAAGATAGAAATGATCTGCAAAGATAGCACATTAATCAGTTGCTTAAACAGCTCCATGGAAAGGAGCAGACAAGATGACAAATGAATTTTACCAGCCACCATGCTTGTCATGAAATTTTGCAATCAGTTTTCATATGGATGTTCGGTTTGACACCTGCAGATGAGGTATAAACTATTGTATTCAAGCTTCAAAGTCATGCTGACCTTCTAACATCAATGTAATGCACTGCATTGTCATAAGATCTTCAACCATCAACAGATTTAATGAATTTAACTCAACTCAACTAAACCTTATCCCTGATCTCATAGTGTTGGCCATATGTATCTTTTGTTTTACCAGGTTTAATGTTATATTGATATAAAGGTCTAGTGTTACTAAATTCTTCACTGCTTCATTCCAAGTTATTCTTCTTGTATGCTCAGCCTTCCTTATAAATGCATTTATTGGTTTATAGAACATGCCCAAACAATCTCTATCATCCATCTCTCATCTACCATAAAGAAAATGTAATGCATGAAGAAATACATCACCACCGATCTCCACAGCTACATGTCCCGTCTTGAAATATATGAAATCGATTAGCATCTCTTACTAAGATTTCTCTTTTTACAATATTTGATATGTATTTTGTCCAAGTGTGACAATCCCCACAAACACGAAGGTTTTTCAATATTTGTAAGGGGGTACCTGGTTCTGTATTTAACAAACCAAATGCTATGGCAAGCCTTTCACTGTGGCCACACAGTAAGCCTCTCTTTTCATCCTCCTCAACATCATGCAAAGCATATTGCAAATCAGCTACATAACCTTCTTTGGCAATCAAATTAGCAAGTATCCCTAATAACTTATGTACTTCTTCATACTGTTCAAAGAACTTATCTCCAGTCCCAAAAGCATACACCCTTTTTTTAATTTCAATCCAACTGCATCCAGGATGCTTTTTCAGTCCTCTGGCCTTTATGGATTTCCGTATCATTCTAACTTCATCCCACCTCCCTAATGCTGCATAAACATTTGATACTAAAACATGATATCCAGGATCATCAGAATCCGATTGAATAATATGTTGTGAGATACGTTCAGATATCTTTAGGTATCCACTTGCCCGGCAAGCACTAAGTAAAGCTCCCCATATACTTGCATCTGGCTTCAGTGGCATTGAACTGATGAACTCTTCTGCTTTAGATAACTGTCCAGACCGGGACAGAAGATCAACTACACAGGCATAGTGTTCAATTCTTGGCTCAATGCTATAATCCTTCTTCATGTGATCAAAGCAAGCCAGACCCTCTTCTACTAAACCTGAATGGCTACAAGCATAGATGATGGCAACAAAAGCAACATGATCAGGAATTATCCCAGCTGCTTCCATCTCCTCAAAAGCTCTCAAAGCTTTCTTTCCTTTACCATACATCCCATAAGCAGAGATCAACGTAGTCCATGTCACCACATCTTTTGTTTTCATATGGTCAAATACTCTGACAGAGTATATTAAATTGCCACATTTGGAGTACATTTCAATCAATGCATTCCCAACAGGAACAGCCGACTCAAATCCAAACTTGAAAGTGCAAGCATGAGCCTCTTTGCCTTGCCTTTTGGCAGCTATTAGGGAACAGATGGGCAATATACCTAACATGGTAGCCATATCTGGTGTCACTTCCTCATTCCTCATCCGGTTAATCATTCTAAATCCCAAACTACAATCTTCAGCTTGGACACATGCTGCAATAATTGTATTCCATGTTACAATGTCATGAACTTTCATTTTATCAAAAACTTTCAGGGAGTCATCCATTTTGCCACATTTAGCATACATATCAACTAAAGCATTATTAACAACCAAATCTGAATCAAATCCTAATTTAGCTAAGTCACAGTGGATTTCTTTTCCCAATTTCGTGTCTGCTAATCTAGTAGACATTGACAGGAGTGTCACATAAGTAATAGAATCAGGTTTCAAGTCTAACCTCATTTTCTTAAAGAGCATCACCCCTTCATCATAGCTTCCACTTTGGATGTAGGCATTGATCAATGTATTCCATGACACAGAATCCCTACATTTCATTGTGTCAAAGACTTTCCTTGAGGCTAATAAATCACCACACTTAGCATATGTATCAATAATAATATTACTTGCGGTGACATCACAATCAAAACCACTTCTTGTCATGTAATCGTGAACAAATTTTACAAATTCCAAATCCTGTATAAGACCACAAGCACGAAGAATAGACGTAATTGTCAACAAATCTGGCCTAAACCTCCTCACCATCTCCATAAATAACTCAATCGACTCTTCAAACAATTCCATTTGACAATATCCACAAATCAAAGTGTTCCAACTGACAGTGTCCTTAACAACCATCTTGTTAAAAACTCTTCGAGCGTCCATTAATCTACCAAATTTAAAATACATAGAAAGAAGTCCATTGCTCACTATAACATCAACATTCATCCCAAGCTTTTCCACCAATCCATGCACCACCTCACCCTCTTTTATAGCAAGCAGGGCTCCACAAGCAGGCAAGACACTTGAAATAGTAAAAGAATCAGGTTTCAACCCGGCTATTCTCGACTGGTGATAAATTTCTAAAGCCTCTTCCCAATACCCATTAGCACTGTACCCTGAAATCAGGCTATTCCACGACACAACGTCCTTCTGGGGCATTTCCTCAAACACATTACGTGCTTTAATCAAATCACCAAACCTTGCATACATATCCACTAAAGCATTTCCTATATACAAATCGAAACCAAAACCCATTTCCAAAAGCTGATCATGAACAACACGACCGAACTCAAAATCCTCTGATGCTGCGCATGCATTGATCACAGAGGGGAAGGTGTACGTATCAGGCTTAAGGTTTACATCTCGCATTTTGGAGTAAAAGTCAAGAGCTTTTGAGAACAACCCATTGTGGGTAAGTGCTCTAATGATTGAATTCCACTGATAGACGTTGGCAGCAGGTGAGACTTGGTGAAAAACTGAAAGAGAAGAAATGGGGTCTTTGAGCTGCGCATATTTACTTATGAGCTTGCCAGAGAAAAAGGCAGATCTTTCAAAGCCTGATGTGATTAATAGGGAATGAACTTTATGGAGTTGTTTGGGGTTTGCAGCAGATGATAAAGATTTCGAGAGGGAATAATAAAAAAGTTCTTCTGTGCGTTCCCGTAGAACGGAAAGCTTCGCAGTTTTCATGAGACCTGTGTATTATCAGAAGTTTAATCGAGTATTAGAAATCGTGTTGGAAAATAGAGCTGGGAAACATGAAAAACAACAATGTCAATGAATCATCACATACCATATCTGTGATGTCTAAAAACTTTAGAAACGAAAGACTCTTCTGGAAAAACGATCAAAATAAAGAAATGGTCGTTTTTTAACTACGACAACTCCATCAAATTTAACGGACAGGTAGACGACATCGTTTCAAAATAAAGATATTTGCATCTCTGCCTAAACTACCGTAATTCGTTTTCAAAGAAACGATAAGTCCCTCCAAAATTAACGGACAAATCAAATAAACATATTAGATACTTTTGGCATCTCAATCAAGCCATCCACACATATAAAAGAAACGAAAATAATTCATCCATAAAACAAAATAATATATACTTAATGTAGTTAAATTCGTTGAAAAGAGACAAATCTCTCTTAATTTAAAGATCATAAGAGTAATTCTGAATTATCTTATACTAATTTATTAATTTGCAAATACAGAAAACTAAATTTAAAGAAAGAATAAAACTACTAAATTATTCTTGGGTACAATCAGTTGGCTTAAACGACACAGTCTTAGATTTAAGGTCATATCCTACCAAGAAATTCATTTGTGCCAAATTCCCAAATATCGCACCATTACTAATAGGATTAAAAGCAAAGCAAACAACACCATCAGCAACCTGAACAAATGTATTTAGAGGTTTCAGCTTCACATCAGCACCATCAAAATGAGCTGTGATTGTGGGAAATTTGAGATCAGATTCAGAACTATAGCAAAGATTAAGAAAGCCAGCCGGGTCATCGATTTGTTGCCCTCCGATCACTTTATTTACTGCTGAAGTAATTTCTGAGAAAAAGTCAGAAGGAAGTAGTGTCAATGTTGTTCCTGAGTCTATAATAATATTACCCTCATCGCTCCCAAATGAAGAACCTCTAAATGCAATTCTTTCTTTTCCTACACTTATTGCCTTAAGTGTTAGAAAATAGAAGGTATCAGGATTTTTAGAAACTAATGGAGTTGATTCAACTCCTTCCCCTGAAACCACCCCATTGCTTCCAAAATTCAATTTACTTGAATTTGTGGTTCTAGAAGAATATGGAACCAAACAATAAGAAAATTTTCCTTGAATTATAGAACCCAATTGAGAAATTAGAGAAACAGGTCCACCTCCAAGGCCAACAATTCCTGACCCTTTAGAACTAAAAGTTCCACCATTATTATGCCCACAACCAATCACAGTTTTTGGGACTAAAACAGAACGACTTGTCGTTGAACCTAAAGTGATAGTATCAGCAGCAACATTTCCCCTAGTATAAGACCTGTCTCCATAAGAATAACTGTATTGGCAAATTCCATTACTACCCTGATTAGAACAATCTGTTCCTACCAGGATTCCACATTGTTTTGTAGAGCAAGAAAAATCTCTATATGTTGTAGATTTTTTTGGATTAAATAAAGGAGCTTCTTGTTGATAACAACCAGTACAAGGCTCGCATTGAGTCCATGTAAGGTCACTTCCTGTATCAGCTATAGCCAAAATTTCAAAAGGAGGTGTCCCAATTGAAATTTTCATTAAATATTCACCTTGATTTGAGATTATTTCAGATTCAGCAGTTTTTGGAGAGATTGAAGATGGATTAAATTGATTGATTCGACCCATTGATCTACGCATGGCATTAGCTAAACGTTGAGTGGGAGTTTCATCAGGATCATAGAAAGGAGAATTTGGTGAATCTCTGTTAATTAATTCTATGCTAAAACCCCCATTTTTGGAGTTAGCATCAATTGAGGCTATTCGAGTAGAGAGACAAAGTGTAATAACAGTTAAAACAATAGAGGCTGCCATGGCTAGAGATGATGAAAATGTTGAACTATTGGAGTGCATATAAATAGTTGAAATTTATTAAAGAAAATTAATGTAGGAGTAATAATAGGAGCAATTAATGGAATATTTATATTAGTATTATCTGCAATAATAATAATAATAATACATAGGCAGGCTACATCAGCTGTACCCATTGAAATGTTAATTTCCTTATTTTAAGAAACTATTAGAAGTATTTCAAAAAAAAAAAAGAAACTATTAGAAATTTCTTCAAAAAAAGAAACTATTAGAAATTTTCCTTTTCTAAATGGATTTTCTTTGTTGTACAGATTTTCATTTATTATTAAATTAATTCAGTTTTAAAATTTTTGGTTTCTTTTGTTAGTTTTTGCCTTTTTGGGTTGAATTTTTGATTTTCTGAATGGTAAAATGAGTCAATGACCAATCAATTATAGGTTGTTGACTTTACCAAAATCTATTCTCCTCATTAATTGGAAAATAATTTTTGAGGAAATAATTAGAGACTTTTTTTTTTTTTTTGGTGCATATGAAATTCGTAGTTGGCATGTTTAGTCTTAGCTTGAATCTGGACTTATTTTTTTTTCTGCTCTTAGTGAGAATGCTATTGTTAACGGGAGATTTTGTTTTAAAATTTGAGAAATTGTTTGATTCGCTAAATGAAATAGGAAAGTAATAAATTTCAATCTTACTAGTGTATAGAATTTATATTTCATAAATTTTAAAAAATTATCTATTTCATGTAATAAATTATTATATATTTAAAATTTTAATTAAAAATTATGAAATAGCTATTTCATAGGATAATTATTTTATATATATTTAAAATTCAAATCAGGGTTCAAAATAATTTTTTTTTTTTTTTTTTTTTTTTATATTAGGGAAGTCCAATGGACTGTGGGCTACACAACAGAGGAAAGTCATCCTCTTACACTTGCCATAAAAACGAAATCTCAGCTAATGCAGAGGAGGAAACTTGAAACCAAAATTTCTCACTCCCAAAAGCAATGCTTTTACCACTTGAGTTAGGTCTCAAGTGTTTCAGAATAATTATTTGATACAAAATAATTACATATATAATTATCCTTCTATTTTAGATTATTTTATGAACTAAATGATAGTTACATGTTGTTTCCCTTCTGATATACATTTTTTATTTTGTTTTTAGAGTTAAAGGAAAGGGAAATTGTTAACTGATTAAAATTCCCTTCTGATATATGGCCTTGATTTCTATGAATTAAACGTTACTTTTTGAATTAAAATTCTCTCCTATTGGAATGAACATAATAAATTATATTAGCACGATTTTCATTATTGAATGAAAAATAAATGGTTTGAGATTTTTGTAAAAATTAAAAATTAAAAATTCTAAAAATGAGTAGTACTTATGGTGTAAAAATAAATCTCAACCATTAATTTTTCTAGGGCTGAGCACGGTTCGGAGAAATTCAGAAATTTGAAAATCTCCAGAACCGAACCGAACTTCGGAGATTTTCAAAATGAAATCTCCGGAACCGAACCGTAAGAAAAAATTTCCGTACCAAACCGTTCTGATTTTTCGGGACGGTTCGGAACGGAGATTCGGGTCTAATGGAACGGGACGGTTCGGTACGGAACGAGACAAAACAAAGATTCAAAAATTTTTTATTTTTAAATAATTAAAAATTAAATTTTACTTATACATTATTCAATTTCATTAAATATTTTATTAATTCAATATCAAAGTGTGTATATATATATATATATATTGCAACTACTAATTTGAAAATAAAATTTTATAATTAATAAAAATTAAATTTTACTTATACATTATTGAATTTCTTTAAATGTGTTGCTAATTCAATATCAATGTGTGTGTGTATATATATAT
>CATKHJ010231180.1:0-26126 GCA_949750685.1 Vernicia montana | reverse complement strand
GCCTAATTCTTTCATGACCACCAAAGTGTTTATTGATAATTGCTATTTGACTATCCTTTGAGATATTCCTTTTATTGTATACATGAACCCAATTGTTAAATTCTTCTTGATATTGATTGAAACCATGATATTTGATCCATTAATGATCTATGTTATTGATTACTATTGTGTATCTTTATATGATTATTGAACCCGAAAGCAGAAATCCCTAATTCTGATGTGGGGTAAAACATCAGGCGTTGTGCACAATATACTCCGGTGGATAGAGGAAAGTATCTATGTCCTAACTAGGGAGGGCTTGTCGCCCAAGCCGTGAGATCTGATCAATCTTGCGCAGAGATGAGGGTCTGCTCCAAAAAGATGAGTCTCTACCTCGATATTGATATGATAAGTAAGTTCTATACCTCAGTTCTCAGTAATGCCTTTGAGCATAATGTCATTTATATGGAGAACGTTAAGATATAGTTACTTGATACTCTTACTATACTGATATGATTCTGTTGAACATGATATGTTATTTGTTATGGCCTCCAATCGATTGATATTATTGAAACGATTGGTTATTGAATTTTGAACCATATGACTATTGATATTGAATCTATTGTTTATTGTTATTGAATTCAATCGTTTGTTGTTATTGGACCGATTGGTTATTGTTATTGAAATGTAAACCACGAACTATTATTATAAACCGACCTTGAATCACCAAGTTTCACAGGTTATGGTAGTATAATCTTTACTCACTGCATTATCTCATTAGTGATTCCATTTTTCAGGTGAGCTAGTTTATCGGTTTAGTTTCCAAAGCGTCATTCTTCTCCAGTTCTCGGAAACTCAAGTAATTAATGTAAAGTTCACTTTTTATTGTTATTCTTTTTGTATAGGTAATGATTTAAGTTAGATGCTTCATAGTAAATGTATTAATGATATTCTTTTGGGCCTTCTAAACATTAAGCTATTGTAAAATGATATTGTATACGAATTATAGATATTATTGATGAGAATGTATTAGTATGGTTGTTTGGTTCTGATCTTGAGAGATTGCATGTGAATGAATAATTGATTTGTAAAGTTCCTACGGATTTTTAGTGGCCTTAAGTTTACCCATACCCTAAAATCATCGCGGCTCGAAAGTCGGGTCGTTACAGTTTTGTTTATTGTTCAGGACATTTATCATTCGAAACCTTGAAAATAAACTTGCCCTACGAGGTTTATTGTCTCACAAGAAGCATTTCAAGTTAAAATATAGGACTACTTCATTCATGGCATCCAAGAAGTGAATGAAAAGATAGTCTTGTTTTTAGTGACCCTAATCAATGAGAAGAAGGCTAAGAGGTGTCATGTAATTGATGCACAAAATTATTTGAAAGCTTGAAAATGAGAATGCAAAAGCAGCTGAAGTGGAAACATAAAACCAACCAGTGACATGATTGTTTTGTTCTTGGTATCAGGGGCTAGGACTAGGGCTCCCATTCCCCTCGAAGAGCCTAACTCATCATGTGGAAGTAGCCAACTTTTACCTATAAGCCCAAAACCCCACCCTATCTCTAACCAATATAAGATCTGTCTCTATGATATTAATCACCGTTTAGCACGTTGTGATAGAAAGTAATGTAATTAAACGTATTTTTAGTTCATAGCATTTGATCACATTATATTACATTTCATTACAACATACCAAAAGTGACCTTGTGTTCTGGATGCAGAAAGATCAACTATACACAAAATGATCACATCAATGACCCCCTATTATTTGATTAGATAGTACCTACCTCAAAAAATAATAATGTTTTGCATTAAGTATATTATACTAAGTACAGAGATCCAGTTACACAACATTGATGTGATTAAGAAGCAAGACCTGCTCAATGAGAACTTAATTTGATATTAAATGCAGGGATTTACTAATGTTTAATCATATAGAAATAATATCAAGCACAGGTACAATGATATTAAAACTGCAGTTCTTGGGCAATATAAGCTCAGATTGAGGTGTCACATTTCTGAGATATTTACCAAAAGAAATTTTGTTTAATTAGTAATCATGGTTTAAGGCATGTTTAGGAGCTGAATTTGACCTGCCAATGGATCAGGTTGCAGTAGAGATAGGAGCTCTGGCTGTAGAATTACGTGCCACGAATGACTCAACAAGTGGGTTCACAATATGAGGTGCTTCATCCTTCAAGCAAATCAACAAATGAATGCTGTTAGATATTATTATCATTAGAACCAACACAATGATTCATAAAATGTTATTTAATATGATTACTGCTACTTTAGAATGGTTCCTATTTGACTGCAGTTAAAGTTCAAACACCATTCATATGGTACACACTACACAGTACAGGTACTTGATGCAACATTACTTTTCCCCATACAAAAACATAACGATCGCTATTCATAGTCAATTTTATTTAAGATCATTCATACGAGACATTTATAGACACGCACATCTTTTCTGCCTTTTGATGCTCCTTTAGATTTGAAGAGTCAGCATTAGAATCTAAATGTTTACTGCTTTTTGATCCATGAACATCTTATCTTTTCAAAGATGAATCAAGACCTTTTGGGTTGGTCATTATGTAGCCTGTTTAAGTAAAATAATACTCAAAACCAACTTGAGATTTCATTTGCATATCAGCTTCATTTCAACGAGTAAACTTTAATAATTAACAATTTTTGAACTTCAATTTTATTAAGGGATAATTATATGGGCAGCACCTAAACTATCGCTCATTTTGACAGTCATTTCAAGTTTAAAACTCTCTAGGCTCTAGCTACTGAACAAATCGTGTAAGCCCAATCTGAAATGCAACTCATTTCCAGCTCAAAGTTAGTACTTCCTACCCTTCTATCCCTACTACTATCATTTCACTGAAGAACTATTCTTTGGCCATTGAAACAGAGGTATGCAGGAGAGGTTTTTTTTTTTTTTTTTTTGTTATTTAAATATTCAATACTCATCCTGCAGCATCATTCTCATTGAGATCTATAAATGTTATTTTGAAATTTGGTAAAAATCCATTATGAAGCCCTTTGAAGTTTTTGAATTTTCATTATTGAGTGCTCCAACTGAAGGTGTGATCTATTGGATACTTGAACTGTTTAATTTGGTGCTATTGAGTACTAATTTGATTGCAACAAATATAGAATTGGGCAATTACCAAAATTTTAAAGTTTTTGAATCCTTTAATACTTGTTTCTAATGCTTGCATACAAATAAACAACAAAACAAATACATTTTGCCATACAAGTTTTGTCTATTCTATAACTTTGATCATTCTACAGTTTTGTGGTACCAAGATCTGAATTTAACGACATTAAGTTTGTATACCATATGTCAAGGCCATTTTCTTTAGAAGGTTGGGAAGCTAGATGGAATTAGCTCAAAAGGGAAAGGCAAAACAAGCAAGAACTTAACAAATGTGGCAGCTCCTCATAGGCATGATCTTACATTTTACAAAAGGATTACATTCTTTTGAATTTTGTTTTGATACATCAAACAAACTTTAGAAATTCAATTCTTTTGAAATCATTAATCCTCTTTTAATACTACTAGAATTTCATTTGGTAAACTGGCCCTTTTTGAGTTTTTTATTATAAAAAATAATAGCAAAAGAAAAAAAAAAAGGGAAATTAATTTTTTTAAAAAAATTGAATATATAATAAAAAGAGATTGATCTGCTAATTAATATACTTTTATGCCTCACTTTAAAGATAATGTTTAATCAATTTTTGTAAATATATATATACAAAGTGTCGCAATATATACAAGTTATAGCAGCCTTAATAGTTATTAAAATGTGAGAAAGTCTTTGACAGTAATTTTTAATTTTTAATAAGATATAACTCGCTTATTATATTTCAGTATCATTTATCTCAATTAAATTTTAATCCTAATTTTCAATATTATTTAAGGATATAAAATATATATATATATATATATATTTCTAATATTATTATGTCCTTGGCAAGCAAGGCTATTGCAGTTTGTTATATATTTTTCTGTAAATTTGGAATTAGTACATAATAATAACAAATAAAAAAGTTTAAGGTTTCAACAAAATCCAAGTTCAGTTCAAGGGCTCAATAGCAATAACATAAAAATTTCAGGGGTCCTTTAATGTGTTTTTCCTATTTTATTTGAAACTAGAGAATTATATTTGTTGGTTTTTTTTTTTTTTTTTTTTTTTTGCCAGAAGAAGTGTATTTGTTCTTGAAATATGCAAATTGCTTCAGCGCCTATTGATTGATACATGGAAGATATGATCTAAGATATGATCTATCTTAGGGATACATTTTAATAAGCACCAAAGTTATGGCTTAGCTGGCACTAGATATTGGGCTTTCAATGGGGATGACTACAGGCCTCCACAATGCTCTTTCCTTCCTTTGTTTTGGCTGTTGAGCCAAAAAGAATTAAGGCATGTAAACAAGGGGGGAAACCTTTACCAAAACAACAGAATATTTGTTCTCTGTTTCTCTCCCTTCATACATTTATATATGGTAATAATATTTTTGACTTTAAGGGACAATGATTTACAAATTATGTATTATTATATACAAATTATTAGTTATTTGGCAGAGCTTCTAAACTTATGCCTACAAATTAAGCCTTTTGTTCACCCATATGAAAGAACTTCAAAATTGTTGGGTAGGCTATGGTCCCCCATTGTGGCCCCCTGTTTAGCTCTGCTAGTGCTAGGCTAAGCCATCAAACCATTGATACATGTAATTTGCAAATGCTTGCATGCAAAATCCAATCCAAAGTATCCATGATATACAGCACATAACAACACTTACAAGGCACTCCCACACATATGCAGGCATGCAAATGAGAGAGAGAGAGAGAGAGACCTGTGGACAGTGGCCAACATTAGGAAGGACCACAAAGTCCTCAACAAGACCAAAATTCCCATAGCTTCTGCCAAGCTCAATTGGTTCCCATGGATCCTTGTCACCCCATGCTATAAGAACAGGGCACTAGTACAAACACAGAAGAAAGCATACATGAAGCATAAGTTTATAGAATTACAATTTACATTTCACAAGCAAGAACAAAAGTTGGAAATTTTGAATTTAGTTTAAGAAAAAACTGACCTTCACTTGAGACAGTAGTTCCTCAGGAAGAGGGCCTGCTGAGTAACAAATGAAATCAAGAAATACATCCACAGCTCCAGGTTCAAGTCCTGGAAGAAGGATCTTCTGAACGAGTTCCTCTGTCACCTGAGACTTGTCATAGTAACACTGCAATGCAATATATGAGAAGCAATCACATAGTTAAATTTTTCTGCCTCCTATTTTATCTTATCCTACCATCAGTTGCAAGTCAATCGTGTTTTAATAAGTTAATATTTTTTATGGCATTGTTGTGACTTCAACACTTCTTTAAGTTATATGCATTTCTTTAAACAGTACAAAATTATATTGCCCACTTTTCGTCTCCAATTTTAACCATTATGAACATCCAATACCATGAACTTGTGTTAGTATTTTACAGCACAATCATACTCCTAACAAAAAGTATATCATCAAAGCTGCACACAAAAATGTGCCATTAAAGAATTTCTATTCCAAAGTTCACGTTCATTATGTATTTAGCTTTTACAATACAAATGTAGTTGCTTAAGAGAGAAAACAGAATATGTATTTGTCTTAGAACACCTGACATAGGATGCTCCTCACAGATTCTGATGTTGCAACTGATTTGTAGAAAAGTTTGCCCAGAGGGGTATTCCTGCATACTAGCACAGGAATCTTAAATTCAAAGGTGGCAAAAACAAAACTCTGCAACTAACAGAGACAGCATCTCAGTATTACCTCAGCAAATTCTGGAATGATCTGATAAAGGGTCTTCCAAACCACGGCTGCTTTTTGATGTGAAGCATACGCAAAGATATGTTTAACAGGACAATGCCTCTACAGATCTGTGGCTCCATAACTGCAGCCTGAAGGCCAACAAGTCCTACACCAAACCATAAAGTCAGAGGGGTTATATTATTATCACTCAGAATTTCTGGGAAAATTTCAGAATGTTAGAACTCAGCACTTTAAAAAAGCCTTCTTTGACAGTAAATAATATTGTGTATGATATTGTTGTGGTGCATTAACACATATAAACTACATAATTTCAAAGAATCTTCCTGCAAAACTCAGCCACATCAGGCAATGTCTTTTAGCAAGCTTCCTACAACATTCGATCCATGTCAAAAATATCAAGAACTTGAGATAATACCACCATAAATTTTTTTTCCTTATCTTTTCCTTGAAGCATGAAGATACAACCTTTACAGCAGCTGAGAACTTCTGTTGGGAAAACTACAAGACAACCTGCCAAGCTTTCCAAACTTGAGACTGTTTTCTTTTATATCAAAAGATCCAAGGAAAAATTCAAGATGGTAGGACACAATCTTGTTTAAATATATAACTACTTATTTCCCTTTCATGCTAAAAGCTATACACGATGACCCAGAGTATTTCTATTTCAACTTTTTATTATTTTCCTTTTTTTTTTTTGTTTGTTACCTTTCTCTTACTGAAAATAGGAATGAATGTACTAAATTCTATGAGGAGAAAAATGGGAAGAAAAAAAATTAACACAATAGCCAATTAGGTCAACTTGGATACACAGCAAACGCTTTGACACCTAAAAACAGCACAAATATACCTGTGTTATGTGCTCTAACTAATAAAATTGAAGTCATGGCAGAAAAACATATTGAAATACAAGGACATCTGACAGTATTCAACTTGAACGGTATATATTTTAGCTCAATTAGAGAATTCTATGATTCATACAAGCTTATTCTGGATTGAGCAAAATTGAAGAAATATTTTGAAAAAATGAGGACAATCTTGTGACATATAAAGGTATTTACCATAAACACAGATATTATTGAAACATATCAACTGTAGTTGTTTCAGATACATATCAAATTACCAATGCTTACAATTTGTCAGCAAAGAGAAGGCATTGTATTGACTCAAACGCTAGTTATTGTTTTAATCATTTTTCAAATCATTAGCGATCAAATACAAGGATAAATATCTGTTAAGCAAAGAAACTAACAACTTAGAATGAGTCTAGATGTTCAGAAAAAAATAATAATAATTCATGTACATAATCCAGAACACCAAAAAGATGGTACCTCCAATTGAATTGCATATAAAGAATGCTTTGTCTTTGATAACATTGACACAAAAGTCATTTAGCTGGGTGGCCCAAGTCTCAAATGTATAGAAAGAGTTATCTTCAAATTCACGAGGATTAGGTTTTTCTGAGTATCCATAACCAATAAGATCAATTGAATATACTCTATGTGATTTTGCAAGGACAGGAATATTTTTCCTCCAATGATCACTGTAAAGAACAAGAAGTGTGTTACAAATACTGAAGTACACGTATTAATTACAGAAACAAAGGAATCAGAGAACAAAATTCATAAAACTATCGTCAGTAAATATAAAAATCATGAGATGTGCATTCAAGAGACCAAGTCTGTTCACAGTTGCTTAGACGAACATTTTGAGCAGCCATAAATCTCATTATCCATGATCCACAATATTAATGGTTATCACACACTGTCTCAAACCTAATTAAGTGACAGATAGACAGGCACATCACCTCAGGAAGCATCCAACAATGCACAAGGATCAGATTCCAACCAACCCTAGAATTTCAGAGAACCAAATGAGCCTTTTTTTCCAAAATTGCAACTTATCATACCTTAGCAGTAACTCTATATCACTCCCAACTGATAGAAATTGAATTGAAAGGGTAGAGGTGACTTGAATTGGATATAGGTTAAACCTACAAATGAATCGGGTTTAATGAGTTTGGGTCAACCATTGCTAAAAGGTTAGAACTAACCAATTAGGTAGTCAAACCCAAACCATTATATACCTATGTATTTTTAGTGTATATTTCCAATGTGGGATTGATTCTTAACACCAACAGTTTTTAAAAACTCTTAACATATATGTTATTAAAAAATTCTAACAAATTATGATTATTCGCCCCCAAATATGTTTTAAAAAAATTATATTGCCTCCTCAAAAGCACAAGATCACAAGTTACAATATAATTATCTTGCTTACATAGGTAGTTTGAAATTTTATTATTTAATTGAGATTTAATTTTATCTTTTTATTTTGATAAATAAAAATATATGTATAATATTCATGTCTTCACTTGCTAGAATTATCATTGGAATTGGAATGAATTTTCAATTATTGGTATTTAGTACTTAAAATTTTAAAAGAAAAATTATAGGCATAAAAATTTAACTAACCTTTTAAGTAATTAGAACTTTCATTCTTAAAATAAATAAAATTAATGTATTATAAGATGCATATTCTTTTAAAAATTTACAAAATTCGTTTTATGACATAAAAAATCACAAGAATAACTAGATAATCCTATATACAAAATTCAGTAAATAATAATATCTTTTATGTAAATAAGTTATACTTAACCACAATTTAGTTTTGATATTATTGTTCTAGTTGAAAAACGTAAGGATAAATATACTATTCTTTTTTCGTTAGTAATTACTATTTATATTTGATATATAAAAAATATTTTATTATTATTTAAATAGGAATATTTTAATTGAATTATTTATTCATTATTTTATACAAAGCATAATTTTGCCCCCAAAAAAATCAAGAGGCTAGATCCGCCACTATCTCTACAGTGATAAACTTACTATATAGTGCATATGAGTTTACAAGCCTAAGAAAGCTAAAAGGGCATTTTTCCCAAGCATGGCCCCACAAACCTGAGTTACTCAATTGCTAACTCCAGATTGAATCCCAGGTGCCTTGCTTTATTACATATATACATAGTAACTCTAAAGGAAAGATAAAGCCAAAACTCTTAAGTTTCTAAATCAGGTGTACTAGGGCTAGAGTTTGCGTGGAAAATATACTCTATGATCTCCAAATGTTCGTTCTTTTGTACCATCCCTGTCCATGGATATAATTGATTAAGCCACAAAAAATTTTGTGTGTACTTGCTCTTTTTTTTTTTCCTCTCATTTTTCCCTTATTTTCTTTAGGATTCTCCTTACTTATAGAAATTTTGGCTTTCTTTTAATTAAGGTTTAGCAATGTCAAGATCAAAATTCAAAATAAAAGATTCAATGACATTAATAACTTATGCATCTCGCAAATTAAGGTGCAGCCCTAGTATTCCAACCAAAGCTATTTAAAGTGTTGAATGTCAAGGAGAAGTTTCCATAGAGCATGTCAAAGTTACACAATTATTCTATAAACACAATTAAACAGCAAACGTAATCGTATTTCTGTTCCTATAACCAATAATTTAACAGATATTCACACAGATTCCCCTCTAGCAAGAGGTAATAGGGAACAACTATTGGTATTGTATGTGACCAGTCCAGATGAAGATCTGGTTCAAACATTTACGAGTTAGTCTTCAAGGATCAATATACATCACCTTTATCTTGTACGAATGCATGCAATAAGAAGATTATATATAATGATGACTTGTCATTATGCATCCAAAAATGGTAAAATGACAGAATTAGATCAATGCATGGTTTTAAATTAGTATGGATCTTCACAATATCTTTCACGGTATAGACATAGTTAACAGAAAAACAACAAAAGGGATAGATATCAAAGTAGAATCCTAGAGCAACAGGTAAATGGAGCTCAAAAAGCCTAATAGAATCTTGCAGGGCCTTGTAAGGCAACATACATGTGAGCTTGACACCAAACTCATCCCAAAACCTTGAGTCATTAGGTCCATCATTCTTTCTTACTTATGTGTCCCTCACCCAAGTCATGTCTCTCCAATTCGGAACTTTCTTCCTTTCACTTCACATACTGACACTTATATTGTCCCAAAACCCCTCTTCCTAAATAACAAACCCAGTTGAAAGCAAATCAGAAATTTTGAAAAGGTCATTTTTGTTACCCTTGCACTGCAAGAAGGTTGTTTCTATGGGTTGAACCTGTGATCTCAAAAGTCAAAATGGAGCAACCTTACATTGCACCAAGGCTCACCTTGAAATTTTGAACATGTATGGAATAAAAAAACAAAAAGGTTCATAAACAAAGCATGACAAATTTAGAGCAATTAATAGATTTAATACCTATAGCAATTAGTTGTCTGCTAATAAGAAGCAAAATGTCAATGATGTAGACCTGTTTGCTCCAAAACCATGAACTAAAACTAAAGCAGGGCCACTGTTCCCAGAATATTGATAGCGAATAGAATAACCCTTCCAGTTCCACATACTGCACAGAGAATATTTGCATTACAACATTTATAAAAAAGAGACAAAATCAACTCAATGATCACACTAATACCATCATAAGTTTATCAAAGATATAACAAAACTACATCCTTCTAAAGTTCTAAAATCCTGCATGTATGGAGAAAAGGAAAGGGTCCTGACTATGAGCAAGCCTTTTCAAGTATCTTGGAGAAATTTCAAACCCAATTAAGGTAGGCACTTGTAGGAAAACAGAATTAGCACTAGATAAACATATCATAATTTTGAACCCAATTAGCATTGAAGCTTGAAAATCACCAGAATACATCCAAATTGCATTTCATATTTTGACCTTCATTTCCACAGGAGTAACAATTCAAGCAATCCCACAATACCACTTTTGTTCTTTTTATGTTTGATTTAATCAAAGATGTTTGCTGTTTCACTGTTACAAGTACATTTGATATTTGACACAGTTAGGAGTTTTGAGTATGACAAAGTTACTTCTTTTCACTTTGAACCTCACCATCTCAAGTCCCACAATATATTGAATAACAACTAACAAACTGCACCTGAAATTTTAAATTAATCAAAATAATAAAAAAAGAAAAAAGTATAAATGATTGCTTCATTATCACTTGGCAAAAACTTTGTTTAAACACAACACAGCACAAACTCATACCAATTATATTAAACCAAAAAAAGTCATGCCATTAATTTGTACTCAAAAACCAAAATTAATTCCTAAAAGTTTCTCAGGAAACAGAAGCATACCCTTTTGCAAAAAGCACAAAACCCAAAAAAAATCAAGGGTCTGATGAAGAAAAGACAGAAAAAGAAACCACTAGAATTTGAAGCTATTAAAACTAAAACCTGCTTTGAACTTGAGGCTCTTTGGCACTATCATCTGATGCACTCTTCTCTACTCCAACTTGATTATCAAATGAAAAATCACTTGAAAAATAATTTACGAAAAACCCATTTGATTTCAAGCCTGAAATTTTGCTAAAAGGGATTGGTGATGGAATTATTGAACTCCTCCCAGTTCTCCTTTGGGACAATAGAAGTGGAAATTGTGGGTTTGTGAAGGATAAAGGTGTAGTGGTACTCAACATTGCCAAAGAAGAGAAGAAGCTTTAGAGAGAGAAAAGCTTCAATGGAGGATTAAGACAGAGAGAGAGAGAGGGGTGGTCTCATGTTTAGTTTTATGTTCGCTGTTCGAACACGTAGCCATCCAATTCGACCCGCGAAAGCGTTTATCAGCTTTTTTGTAATTTGGAACTGGACCTGGGCTGGGTTTGGGCAGTAAGTTATCGGGTCAGATATTTTTATATATATTAAGTTGAAGGCTCAGCCTAATTCATCAGGTCTAAACCTTTGGCTAAGTATGGATTTATTTAAAATATTTATTCTCATATCCGGTCCAATCCAATCTATAATTCTAATATTTTTTTCTTTAAATAAAAGAAAATTGGTAAATTAAAAAGAAAAAAAAATTAACATATTAAATACAAATTTTAGTGAAAAAATTTAAAATATAAATATGTTTTAAATTAAACAAAATTATTCAAGTGATCTATTAGTTAAACTAAATTTGGAGCCTAAAAATTATGAATTATATTCTAATATATATATATATATATATATATAATGTTGGGTCAGGTGAGCCAGATCAAATTTCATATAGCAAATTTCAACTCCGTCTTAAAAATAGAGCCTGATAAGGGACAAAATATACCGAACTGGGTAGTAAAGTAAGTTGGGTTCTGCCCAATATAATATATTTACAAAGCCCATTAACTAAAATCAAATAAAGAGTCATATAGTTCGTATCCAAGCAGGAAAATGATCAAAACGATGGAGCAAGCCAATCTATATCCGAACCGGTCAAGGAAATCCATACTCAACTCTTGTAAGAATCTATCTCCTATAAATACCTCAAAATTAAACCAATGAAAGGTACATGCATTCTTACTAACACAAACACAAGCAATACTCCAACATTATTCTCAGTCTCTTACATTGAGCTTATTCACTAACTTGACCGTCGGAGTGGTTTTGCTAGGCACCCCGCCTAGCCCACTTGACTCTTGTTTCTTCTTATAGGTCGCACCAGTTCAGTTTGAACTCAACTAAAGGTGAACTATTCTAAACGATCTTACTTCGGTTGGAATTAGCTTCATCAGGATGAGTTTTCATTTTGATACCTAGAAATTTGTAATATATTTTAAATTTTTATATTTTTTATAGTTAAAATTCTTAAATCCATGATTTTATTCGTAGTATATGGTCATGTTTCTAAATTACCATTTTATAATAAATTCATCAATTTATTTGGTCTAATTGAATTACAATAAGTTTTGTTGAATTAGTTTATAAAACACTACTAGAATATGCAGGTTTAGCGTTGCCATAATGACGTTGCTAAAACTATTTTTGATATTGCTAAATACATATAGCGACGCCGAAGCAATGTTATCACCGCATCACTAAAATGCTCGTCGTTAAGCGAATTTAGCAACGTCATAATATAAATTTTGCGTTGCTATATAGCGAGAAAAGAAAGCATCGCTAAAAACAAATTAAAGCGTTGCTAAACGGGTGACCAAAATCAATGCTATGACGTCTTTAGCGACGCCATAGGGTGTTGTTGAGGGCATCACTATTTTTAAAATTTTTTTTTTAAATTCTTGTCTTTTTATTTACAAATCAAATAAATAATAAATAATAAAATAAATGCATTAAAATTTAAAATTGTCACACTCCAACTTTGAAAGTGTGATGGTTCTAGGGTATTGGTAACCATAAGGGTACCAATAACTTATTCCAATAATATAATATACTTAACAATCATTATACATGATCCCAAGATCACAACATGAGTTAACAGTATCAGATACCTCCCAAATATCAAATGAATACTCATCAGATACTAATGTAATTTCGATAAACTCAGCATATGCCACATGTATACTATTCATATACTGATGTTTCTCATCATCAATCAAGCATGTTGCTGTACATGATTCCATATACTATAATCGACATAACATATCATACTACAATTCTAATAATCATAAAATATTCAAAGTTCCCAATTAATAAATTACTATAACCATAATAATCCATGAAGCTCTAAATAATATGACCCAAAGAAATAAGTTATGATCGTTATATATTTAGCAGAGCAATCCCAAGCAGAGGTTGAAACTTGAGATCCACTTGTTGAGTCAGCTACTGGACCTAAAAATAATACATTATGGGGGTGTGAGAGAAGCTTAGTGAGTACTTAAGAATCAAAATGGAGCAGTATATAGATAAGTATTTAACAGTGGTATTAATGGGATTTCATAGTATCAATGCAAAGGGGAAGATCAAACAATCTGTAATAATTGAAGGACAATAGAGATTCCATTTATAAATAATTTAGCAGAAATCAATATAATTTGGAAACGGTATGTTTTCCATATGTAAATAACTAGAGTGGCGGCTAATGTATTGCTCACTCATAAACAGTAATACAGAGTGTAAGACTGATCAGGTCTCACGGTTAGGACCACCCTTCCTAGCTAGGGTTGGGTATGCTCGCCCTACCCGCAGGCTTTACGATATGCACATGACTAATGTGTTACCTCACATTAGATGAGGATTTCTACTTTCAAGAATATAACTAGGTCATTTTGATCAAGTAATTCCAACATTATGATATTATGAATCTACAATGCATAATAATGAATCATTAGAAGATTCAATGACATTTTATCAATTATATGAATATTGAGATTCATATGGGTAGGTCAAATGGTTCCTCAAAAGAACATAGTGATAAGAATGATTTACCAATTAGGGTACCTTAAATTTCCAAATGAGAGGCATTGGTTGAAGAAAGGTTTATTACACTGAAGAGGTTAACACATAGAAGGTAGGTTCTTTTACAATGTTTGATTTGAATACAATTTCAGTATACATATACAAATAACAGTGAGTAGGCCGAAGACCTCTTTGAAAGAATTTCTTTGATGCATTGGTTTCATTAAGGAATTATAAGGTTTTCAAGTACTCACCTTAATTTCCTTAGCTCCTAGAATAAGCTTTTAACACAATTGGAAATGATTCTCCTTAGTCTTCAGAATGCCTTCCTTGTCTTTTCTTTTAGGTTCTACATTGAACCATACCTTTTAGGTCATCAATTGAAGATCATTAAATATCTTATCAACTTACTTATTCTATTCCTAATTTTAGCACTACTAAGTTTACATCTAAGACATATCAATTATCTAATATCAATACAAGTTAATATACAATAGCATCATATATAACAAGTTGAGGTACGTTTATATTCAGTTTTCAAGCATTGGCAGATTGGCCTAGAGGAATGCCTTTAATTCACATGGTTTGCTTTATAGCAATTCAATACATTCTCAAATTGGATTCATATTGAATAATCATATTCAATTCAATATTCATCATTCTAATTAATCATTTATTCATTGCTTACATATATATAGAATTCATTAGTTTAAAATTGATAACTTTGAAACATTACATCTTCACTTATTATCTAATTATATCACTTAACCTTATTACATTGTTTCTGTCATTTCTCATGATTTACTAATCCAAAAGTGTTTATTATTTTTGTATTTTAAACTAGACATATTAATTTTCAACATATCCAAAATTGAACTTAGAATTCAATCTATAGGAAACTTGGTGACCATTTCAATCCAATTCCATTTTTGTTGCAGGGCAGACTGACTTTATCATACTCCTTTGAGTATAACTCAAGATTTATACTTTCAAATAAAATTTTCTTTTACTGAGAGTTATTAGAGATATTAAGAAAAATTTCTTATGTTTTGATTTTAGTTTGGTTCTATCTTTAAAGTCCTCAAGTTAGAAGATCCAATTCTGTTTACAAATTGAATCCGAATACAGAGTCAGTTATAGAGTAAGCTCCATTTCTCATACTATACTAGGAATTTTGTCAAGCCCTTTTGTGAGTTAATTCTTCACATATCAATGATAATTTTACTAATTTTTAGTTTCTCCTAATTATTTTTCTATCATTCTCAATTCAGGCGGTAAATTCTCAGGTTTGTCAATTGTGTTAGATTGCAAGAATTTCCTGACCTTATCACTTTCATTAGATCATATCTCAAAATATATATATCCAATTTAAGTTTTATTTTACACAAAATTTATACACATGTTAATTATCATTTTTTATGCTTTATACTTGGCCTAATTCAGTTTCTAAATCCATCAATTATACTATTTTATCTTGGACTGCCCATTTAATCTGTGAACAGTACCAATTTCAATTTAGGTGTGATTTCTCCTTGTATACACTAAATCTCTCAAATTCCTTTTACAGGTACATACTTGAGACATTTACCTACAACTTTTATGTTTGATTTGTTAGAATTAATTTATTTTTTTAAATATAAATTAATTAATAAATATTTGTATCAAAGGTTACAACTTTGTTTGAAAAGTTGTATTTTTTAGATTAATTGTGTCAATAGTTAAAATTTTAATTGAAAAGTTGTAACTTTTCATTTGTTAACCACCATTTATATTATATATAGATATTGTTTTAAACATAAGAGAAGAAGAGAAAACTAGAAACAAACTTTTAATATATACAAGAAAGATCAAAATACAAATTCCATTATTCCTAATAGATTTCTTTCACTATTTTTTAAGTGTAAGAAATAATCAAGGCTTGTCATATCCACTAAAGCAATTTGCATATTCATCCCATAGCAAAACTCGAGAAGGAGTGGGGGAAAATTTCACTTTTAGGAAAGCGATTATTCATCATGTTTCAAGCTAATTCATTGAGTTATTACTATATAAATATATTTAATTCTTCTTTTATTAAATTTATTTTTGTTCTTCTTTTTTTATATACAAGTAGAATTTTCTTTTGTGTTGTTGTTTTTCTTTCTTTTATTATTTTTCTAACAATCTAAAAGCGAAAATTTTCTTTTTTATCCTAAAATGGACAACAACACAATTACAATGATGAATCAAGACTTTGTTCATGTTGATTTTTTTGATGGAACAAATTTCTTGCGATGGAAAGACAAGTTGAAATTCTTGCTTACTACATTGAAAGTATTTTATGTTTTGGATCCTAATCTTTCCCCTATTCCTCCACCAATCAATAATGATTCCGAAACGGTGATAGCCCTAAGAAAGAAAAGAGAGGAAAATGAAATTGTGTGTAGAGGCCACATTCTCAATGTTTTGTCCGACCGATTATATGATCTCTACACAAATGAAAATTTTTCCTTGGCAATTTAGAATGCATTGGATTTCAAGTACAAAGCCGAAGAGGCAGGTACGAAATAGTTTCTCATCTCTAAGTATTTTGAGTATAAATTTAATGATGATATGCCTATCTTGTCATAAGTACATGAATTACAAATACTAGTAAATCAATTGAAGATTGTGGAGATTACACTTTCTGAACTTTTTCAAGTTGGTGCAATTATTGCAAAATTGCTTTCATTTTGACAAGTTATAGAAAAAAACTTCTGCGTGATACTAAGGATTATTCCTTAGAAGAATTGTAAAAACATTTTCGAATCGATGAGGAATCAAAGGTGAGAGATAAGAATGGAAATTCTTATGATAATAATAACAAAGCAAATGTAGTGAGTGAGTCTTCAAATAAACCAAACAAAGGCAAACAAAATCAAGAAAATTTTTGATGTGTGCATATTAAGTTGATATTATTAGGTAGTTTTTATTGAGAATTTCATGCATTTAAGGTGTATTTTGTTTAAATTTATTTTTTATTTTAGATTTGAGAAAGGTTTTGTAGGGTCAAAAGCACTTTTAAAGAAGTGAAGAAAGAATAGGAAGCAAAAAGAAGCAATTATGGAAGTTGCGATAGTAAAAAAAGGTGCAAAAATTGGAAGCTGGAATCTGTCACAACCATGACACTCGTCACGCCCGCGACGGGCTGAGTGCGATTCATTCCGCGTTTTATTTTGATAACCGACCTGTTAACCTAATTTTAGAAGGAAGTGGCAAACCAATATAAATAGGACATTAAGGGAGAGCTTAGGGAGAAGGAGAACAAGACCTAGAAGGAGATTGAATAAAAAAAAAAACACAAGATTGAAGAATAGGGATTGAAGATTGGAGATCTAATTTCCTACTTTCTCCAAAAACTTGTACTTATGAATTTTTCTTCTCTTTGGTATTTTGTTATTAGTGCTATTATGTCTAACTAATTCTATAGTTAGGAATTAATGTTTCGAAACACAATTTCTTTCAATTATCTATAAATCTAAATTCATATGATATGTGGTATTTGTTGTGCTTAATGCTTAGTTTTGTTTGGCCAACAAAAATATGATTTGTATTGTATTATGCATTGAGAGATGGTGATGCAATAGACCTACAAATACTTGTTTAATTACTAATTGATAAGAGATTATAATTAGTAATTAGGTATCCTTAGGGTTCACTTAAAGTCATAATTGAGCAATTAAGAAATATGATAAGGCAATGAGAATTGGCTAAATTATTTTAAGAAAGCTTGAATTTTGGTTTAGTTAGTTAAATATCGAGAGAATTTTACCAATGCTATTGGATAACCTGGATCATATCATGACTTAGAGATTAAAGGTAATTGATTGATTTAGTGTGAATGAATATTGATTCCTAACACTTTAACTATTATTGTTCTTTCTTTTAATTAATTCTTGTGTTCTTATTTAGTTTTAGAATTAGAATTAATCTCTTAGTTTAATTTAAAATAAATTGTTTAATTTAAGCCTTAAACAAAAGAAACAAAATTAGATAGGTAGATAAACAATTATCCTCGTGGGAACGATAACTCTATTCATCATATATTACTTTTGGACTCCGTATACTTGCGGATTTTTCCTAACAATAAACATTTGCTATTGATTGCATTTACCTACAAAAATAGTTATCACAGTACCGTCAAAATGCCTCCTTATAAAGCTTTGTATAGGAGGAAGTGTAGGTCACATATTTGTTGGGATGAAGCGGGTGATAAGTTCATTAAAAGGCCTGATTTGATCCAATATACTTAAGAGAAGATACCGCTTATCAAGGAAAGATTTAAGATGACTTTTAGTCGCCAAAAGAGGTATACTGATCCTAAGAGAAGAGATCTCCAGTTTGCTATTGGTGATCATGTATTCTTAAAGATTTCACCGATGAAGGGTGTTATAAGATTTGGGAAGAAGGGTAAGTTGTCACCGAGATTCATTGGCCCATTTGAAATTTTAGATCAAATTGGAGAGGTTTATTATCGGTTGGCATTATCACCTAAAGTAAATAATGTCCATCCAGCATTTCATATCTCTATGCTTCGCAAGTATGTTTTCGATCCTTCGCATATGTTGCAAGTTCAACCATTGGACTTGAGGCAAGATTTGACATATGAAGAGGTTCCTATTTCCATAGTTGATGGAATGGTTAGGAAGCTTTAAAATAAGGATATTCCAAAGGTGAAAGTGTTATGGAGAAATAAATCAATAGAAGAATGCACTTGGGAAAGTGAAGATAGTATGCAAGCCAAGTATCCATATTTATTTCTCTATTAAGTGATAAGTTTTTTGAAAATTCAAGGGCGAATTTTCTTAAGGGGGAAGAATGTAACACCTAAGATTTTGATTGTGTATATATGTCTTGTATTTGAATGATTGAGTTAAGTTATACATTATGTATGGTATATACATTCCTTTGATGATTTGATTCATTCATTGATTATTTTATGATGTTGTTATTGATATTGAACCATGAATGTTATGTTTTGTGATGGTATGGAGCTCTTGGAATGAGTAATGTTGTGTTTTAGCTTTGAGGATTTTTTGATGTGTTGGAGTTGAGTTTAGAGGATTAGAAGCAATGAAGGATGAAGTTTTGGGTTGTTTCAGGCTTGAATGCTTGTTCAAAAGGTTTCTGTATAAAACAAAAAATTTAAGGAATTTGGATGAAGCCCGTTTATTTCTATGAATGCATGTTCATCTGTGATGAACGCTCATTCATCATAGTGAATGCATGTTCACAAAGCTTCTGTGTGAATAGTATAAATCTTTGGAATGGAAGATGAATGCACATTCATCTATAGTGAATGCTTGTTCAAGAAAGATTGAACGCTCGTTCATCATAATGAACGCACATTCAAACTGTTGGACTTTAAAAAGGAATAACAGCCCCAAAACATGAAAAATCATATCTATTCACATTTATATTGGTACCAACAGCACCCAAACCCTATTAAAGCTCTATAAATGCTCACCTAAGGCTAAGAATCATTACATACACTCAAGGAACCAAAGGATACTTAAGATTTAAGTGGATTTCTTCTTCATTCTTGAAAAGATTTGGAATTTGTTGAAGGAGACATTTCTAGGCAAGTGTCTAATCCTTCATAAATTCTTATGGGCTTTGTTAATTAGTTATTGTAGTGTCTTTATTGGATTAGATAGAAGTTTTTAATGGTAGTTATTGCTAGTGATTGATGTTAGATAGAATTTATGGGTGTCCTAGAATTTTGAATCTTAAGGATTTGTGATGTAAGTGCTAATGAGATATGAGTAAAGATTGTTTTTATATTGATTTGAAAGATTCAATCTTAGGACTAGAATTTGTGAACTCTAGATTGATTGTTATTGTTTGGCTATTTTTGTGTAGGCTAAGTTGTTGAGGAATTCCACCCATAAGGGAGTTCTTGAGCTTGAATTGGAATATTTTGCTTTTAGGTGAGTTATGAAACATATTTATACATGTGAACCATTTGAATGAATGTCATTCTTCTTAGACCATTAAATATCAAATTGATTAAATTATTAAATTTTCCTATTGAACCTTGCAATTGATATTGCTACTATTATTATAAACCAATTTGTTAATTGATATTGAATAATGAAACCCCTTTGAATTGGATGATGACCATTGGGCTATTTGTTTATTGATATCGTACTACCAAACTATAACCTAATTAGATCGTTTGTGATAGAACGCCTATGCTAATGGAGGATAAACCATTAGACCGTGTGCACTGATGACTCAACTGATAGAGTCTAAATTATATCAGTGTTCTACCTAGAGATGACTATATACTCTAGGCATGTGTTCATCGAAACATACGTTGAAAAGGGGGAAGTTACTGGCCTATTTGATTTTTTTTGTTTGATCATTTGTTATTGTTCTATCAATTTAATCATTTGGTGCCATTTCCTTCTAAGCACACTACCTTTATTGTTGTAACCCTTATTTGTTTATTTCCTATTTGATTTATATTTCGATTTGTGAAATGGATAAGAATGTCCTTTTAAAACCTCAGGTATGGATATGTTTCATAATCTCATTGAGTTGAAGGCTCACCCCTCTTCAATTATATTTTTTAGGTGCTAGAGTTGAGGATAACAATATTGGTGATAGAGCTTCTTGATTTCTCTTTCATAATAAGCTAATTACAATGTATTGTTTTAGATTTTTATATTATGGTTGTAAAGAATGTTCATTCTATAGTGATCCGTAGTAATATGTTTTGAGGTGCATAGGCATAGATAGAATGATTTATTTGTAAGTGGCCATTAATGTATTATTTTTGCCATTGTTCATTATTGATGATAGCATGAGATTTGATCCTTGATCCATAGTGAACATTGGAACTCTATGATTATTTGATATGAATAATGTAATTGAATGATGGATATTGATATGAAGTAATTAATTGATAAATTGTAAGTATGATAATGTCGATCTATGTTATTTTATTTTTGGGTTTTACGGGTGGTTGGTGATCTTGAACCTACCCATGCGCTAGGACCGTCATACCATTAGAGTCTGGATGTGACACTTTCTATCTTATTCTCTCTCTTTTTTTTTATTTTTTTATTTTTACTTTTTAAATTCTAAACCCTTCAATAGAAAAAATATATTAACTTGATTTATTTCAATTTTCTTAGATTTATATTTTCTTTAGTTTTATACTTTGTTATTTATATTTCTTATATTTTTTATAGCATAAAAAATATAAAATGTGGTTATGAAAAAAAATTAATAAAATTTTATCTTGAATTTAATTTTTAATTAAATTTTTTTATGCTTAATAACTTTATTTCATAATTTAGTAAACTATAAATTTAATTGAGTAAATTAATTATCTTATTAAATTTTTTATTTATCTCTCTTTTTTTAGGTTTATTTTATTCTTTTTTAGTTTTGATATAATTTTATTTTAGCCATTTTGAATTTTTTTTAGGCTTCCTAATTTATATTATTATTTTTCTTTTTTTAGAAAAATATACTTTTTTAAAAAAAATAATTTTACCGACGGATTACCGACAGAATATTTTATTTTTTTAAAAATATTTATTTAAAATTTACCGTCAAATTTTTTTATTTTTAAAAAATGTTTAGCAATTTTCTGACGGAATTTCCGTCGGTAAATTGATTTCAATTCCATCAGTAAATTGATTTCAATTCCGTCTGTAAATTGATTTCAATTTCGTTGGTAAATTAATTTCTGACAAATGATTTAGCCTTTTACTGACGACATAAAAATAATTTACCGAAAGAATTTCCATCGGTAATTACCGACGGTTTCACATTCCATCGGTAAATTGTGTTACCAACAAGTTTAATGCCAACTAAATTTTTTTGTCGGTAATTCTTCGGTACACTGTATTACCGACGGAAATTATAGAATTACCAATAAAATTTTTAGTTGGTAAATTGCCTTTTTTTTTTTTTGTAGTGTTTTTAATGAGGTGGATGACAATTAGACTTGTGAGGCCCACAATCTAATTAAAATTAAAATTTTTAATCAATTATCAAAATAAAAAAAGAAAAATTTAAGAATAAATATGATAAGTTTTATTTAATTAATTAATAGAAATTGGAGCACCTGGAAATCAAAGGCGACTGATCGGAGACGTCGGAGTTGGGCAATTGTTGGGATCGAGTTGGAGCAGGTCAACGTCGGCTTGTGAGTCACAGGTGGTGAGGTACTGCATCGAGCCTTCTTTGACCATCACCACACCAACTCCATGTAGTCGCTGTCGATGCTGAACCAGCAAATCAATATCATGACTGAAAGCCACGATCGAGACCCGCCTGCTTGCTCCACCACCGCAAGCTTCTCTCCACTGCTGGCTACTACTTTGTCCGACCATCACCACTCTGATTCTCTGTCATCGTTGATTGCTGTTGCAACTTCTCTGGTCTCCTTCTCCGTTGACGTGTTACCAAGTGAGTTGATTCCTGTGGATAGGCTCAGAAGCACGATGGTCAGCGATGTTGGACTCCTTACGCACTAGTTCGAGGCGTGGATAGATGAAAACAGGGATGATGATGAAGTGTTGGCGTTGGCTAGGCTTTTGCTATCGATTGGGACAGTGATGGTCATGGTCATAGTGACCGTGATGGAGTATATTTCAATTTATACAAAATAGAGAGTGGATTATTAATGATAAATTATAGTAATAATTAACTTATATTACTATATTAAAAAAAATGACAAGGAATTATCAACATCCTGATCTAACTGTTGGTACCTAGGGAGCCCGCTTCCTTGGGATTCATCATGGGCCTAATGAGAGACACACTCATGGGCTTGACACCACACTCCAATCCAAAATCTTAAGCCATTGAGTTTATAGGTCATTTTCACTTATATGTCTCTCTTTAATCCCATCTATTTTCAATGTGGGATTCCATACTCTTGAAATCCTTACAATCTCCCCCTCAAGAGTAAACTTCCACATTGGACTTGGGCTCCCCCTTGAGCGGAAGTCTTTTCTTGATTTGAGTATACGACGTCACCTTGAGCCCTTCTACTTCCACCGGTCTGGGCCCATTGGGAGTAACTTTGCTTTCCATGTGGAGGTGGCAACCACAGGACCGTCTCCATACTTGTCCCTACCGAACCATCAGCTCTGATACCACTTGTTGGTACCTAGGGAGCCCGCTTCATTGGGAGATCTTCATCATGGGCCTAATGAGAGACATACTCATGGGCTTGACACCACACTCCAACCAAAAACCTTAAGGCATTGAGTTTATGGGTCATTTCCACTTATATGTCCCTCCTTAATGCCATCTATTTCTAATATGGGATTTCACACTCTTGAAATCCTTACACTAATAACAACAATGCCCAATATAATTGCAATGATTTTTCACTTTCAGCAACCATAATATTTATAAAAAAAATAAAATAAAATAAATATTAACAAACCATGATCTGCATCTTCCAAAATAACCCACAATTGTTCTTTGTATTGATTTTTTAACTTCATTTTCTTAAGATTAATTGCAATTTTTTTTGTTAGTAGTCTCTTTGATTATTCATGTTCTATTAATAACGAAAATGAAATAGATAAAGTTTTTCTTAATCGAGGTGGTTTGTTATTATTTGCTCATAACTGTTAATTGTTATACAATCAATTCCATAAAAATAACAACTATAAACTCTCTTTGTTATTTTAATATTTTTAATTATGTGGTTCATCATTTACTGCCTTTAAATCAACCATTGCAAAAGCAAAGAAAAAAAATCCATCAAAGAAAACAATGCCCATTTCACTATCCAAAGCCTTTTTTTCTTTTTTCTTTTTTAAATTGATGGTAACATATCTCAAGTTCTCAAATGGAAAATAACAAAGTATTTTTAGTTGATTGTAACCCAATCTCAAAAGTAGTTTGTTATGGACAGAAAATATATAAAAGGAATATGTGCCAATGATTTTATAGATAAAAGAAAATATATAGATTAATCAATGGATCATGATGTTACAAATCTCTCAGCTTTTTATGTTCATTTCTTTGGAAATTCATATAATGCATTTCACTCCTATGAATTTTAGTTATAGCAATTTCAATTCTCAACAGAAACAGAAACCCAAAAATTAATGAGTTGGAGAATATTCGTGCATCTAAATTTTAAAAGAAAATTTTATCAATTTAAATCTTGCCCATTCAAATCTGGCATTGTGTGATTCTACCAATTTGAAAACCGCCTCACAACCTCAATAAAAACTCAGAAAACATGAGAAGTTGATTTGAAAGTAGTCAGACCCGGACCGGTCCGATAGATTGAATTGATTTAACCGGGAACTGGACTAGAAATCGGTTCAACCAGCCTTTTTGTGGGTTTCAATTTATTTATTATTTTTTTTTGAAGGTTATTGATGTTGAACCCATGACCTTTAAGTAAGAAAAACTTCTAAACACCAATAACTTGAGCTGAATGTAGCATATTAATTATTTTTTTCATAATTTAATTTTATAAATATAGAAATAAAAAATTTATTTTACTAATCACCTAGTAAAATATCTATTATTAATCTAATTACTTTCAATTCAACTTTGGTTCGACTCCAGTTGAACCTCTTGAACCATGACCCGTTGCCCTACTGATTTTAAGGCCGGGCCGGTTTGAAAATTATATTTGAAACCCTCAGTTTTGTTCATCCAAGCAAGGAAATGCCAAAATCGGTTGGGACCAAGAGAATCAGTGATGGCTAGAGAATCCCTTGCCCTTCCCAACTTCAATGGTGGCCAAGAGAAATGGTAAGAGGGCATAAGAGACTGAGAGTAAGGGGAAAAGGTGTTGAGGTTGAATTAAAGATTATGGCTTTTTCATTTGTTTGGATATATATAAATTTAGGATTAACTTTATGCTTTTCATTTTCATATTATTAATAATTAATTTAAGGTAATAATTTAATAAGAAATTGGATTTGTTATAACAGTTAAAGACTATTTAAAACTTCATTTGGTCACTTGTTTGAACTGAGATCTTATTTGTTTTTACTTTTTATTTTATTTTATTTATTTTCCTTTCTTTAGAAGTTGGGTGTTACAAGTGTAGAGTGAAGGATCATGGAGAGTAGAGTTTTTAAGGGTACTCAAAGTCTCCAAGAGCTTCTAGAGAGACATGGGGTTTATCTTTTTTTCTTTTTCAAATTTCATCCATTCTATTGACCTTGTAGAAAGGAAGTTAGGTGCTCTTTCAAGCTTATAGATAATATACATGCATTCAAATTAGCTATGCATGTTGTTCTTGAGCTTGTTGATGCTTTTCTACAATTTCGTTGTAGATGATTCCCATTAATCCTTCGTTGATGTCTTTACATACATGTTTCGATGATCTCCTTACAAATGATGTCACTTTCCTAATTGGCCTTTTTCTTCCCTCCAATTCAAACAGCAGGACCAAGGACAAAGAGGCTCCTATCAAGCCGAGACGTTGAGGTTTTGCGGATGTGTGCTCTTTCAGGCTTGTAGATGGCATGCATGAATTTGGATCTTTCATACATGTTATTGTTAAGCTTATTGATACTTTTCTATAGTTTCATAGTAAATGATTCCCACTGATCCTTTGTTGATGTCTTTACGGACTTTCTTCAATGATCTCCCCATAGATGATGCCACTTTCCTGCTTGGCCTTTTTCTCCCCTCCGATTCAGACAGGATGACCCGGGGCACAAAGGGTCCTATCAGGTTGGGACCTTGCAGTATTGCGAATATGTGTTGTGTGCCAAGTATTGGACTTGGGCTTTCTTGGAAAAGAGCAAGTACTCAAGTCCAGATAATGAGAGGAATCAGTGAGTAGGTGTTGAGTATGTTCAAGTAGTGGATCTTAAAGGGTGTTATATGTACAAAGGTGCAGGATCCCTATACTGTGGAACAATGCAAACCTCATTGTAGAGAGGTGTTGACCTTGGTTGAACAGTATGTGTTAGAGTATATGCCCTAGAGCAGTATATATGTTTATGTAAATGTAAAACAACATTATTATATGGCAATAAATATATGTTTATATAAATCAATTGTTCCATTGTATTAAATGTATATTTGAAGTCCATTAGTATT
>CATKHJ010231135.1:0-15943 GCA_949750685.1 Vernicia montana | reverse complement strand
ATTGTATGAGATTATGTGATTATCTGTTTATGTGACACGTGCATGAGCATTATTGATAGAATGATATTAGGACACCAGGTTGGTATATTGGTTGATATCACTCACTGAGCTGAGGCGCTCATTCCTGTCTCACTACTTTTTTTTCAGGTTGCAGGATGAACTGTTATTGTTGAGTTTCCCTGCCTTCTCCTCCGGCAGTGGATTTTGTACATATATGATGTGTGTAATAATTCTAGAATATCCGCAAATACAGTAAACTTTGTTTGTATTTAAATTATTGTATAATTATGTATAATGTCAGCATTATGGGATAAGATGATTTGCTGACTCATGAGATAGTCTGCTGAACAGGAACCTGATGAGATATGAATAATTGTTATGTTATGTATTGCCACAGGTTCTGTTAGCAGGTGGGCCCATAGCCCTGAGATATGAGTATATGATATATTATTTGATAATATGATATGTTCCTTGATAGTGAGATATGTCAGGCTGACTACGGGTTCTGGAAGCCTTAAGCTTACCCGTTCCCTAGTACCAGTCACGTGCCTATGAGTCGGGTCGTGACACCAACCGTTACTGCCTTGTCGATCGTCTCTGTTATTGCCAATCCATGTGAGTTTGCCTTCTTCATCTTCATCGATTTATTGGGTGCTATGAAGATGAGAGAGAGAAAGGAAGGAAGAGTTCTGGGTATGAGTGGTGGCAGCTATGGAAGGGTGGGGATTTTGGTGATAGTTTGGTCTAATGAGTTGTGGAGAGAGAAGAGAGAGAGAAGGAAAAGGATAAAAAAAAAAAAAAAGCGTACTTTGGTCTTTAAATTTTTTTTTTATTTTTTAATTTTTTTTAACGGAATTTATAAAAAAAATGGACGGAATGACTTAAAAGTTAGACGGAATATAAATATAGGGATGTATTTGTTAGTTTATCAAAATACAGAAATCTTAGTGTTAATTGCGTCAAAACCTAGGGACTAAATAGTAAATTACCATTTAAAAAAAAAATAGAATGGTATTATTACTACAGCAAGTACAAACTCAAAATATTACAAAGAAAAGATGGAGGTACATAACCCCAAATATGGACATCAAATATAGAATTAGCTACCTTAGCTAACACATGAGCAGCATAATTCGCTGACCTCCTAACAAAATTATTTTAAACATCATAAATGACTTGAATTAAGGTTTTACAATCATTAACCAGCATGCTAAAGTAAGAATCCACATCTCTTATAGGTTTTTAAATTCGTCATTTTTAAAAGTTTTGAAACATGATAAATTTTAACAAATTTGAAATTTATGAAATGTAACTCAAATTTTCAAATCAAATAAATGATTGAACTATAAACCATGAATTTTATAAAATTTATTAAAATTATTCAAAATAAACGATGGCCATGTATTAAAAATAATAACAATAACATAATTTATAAAAAAATAAAAATTAAATTTTCATTCCTTATAATAATTATTAGTAGAAGAGTGTCTATATCACGTACAACAACCTCACAATATTCGGTTCATTGTTGGTTGTTTCAATTATATCTATTGTTATGAGATATACATTATTATTTTAATTAAATCTATTGATTATTTTAATTGGAATCATTTATTATTATTATTTTAATCATTGTTTCGTTATTGGTTTAATCACATCTATTGTTATTAATTAGTATCATTTTCATTAATAAATAAAGGGAAGCTTTCGTGTTAATAAGCTGAAAAATATTTCCGCCGTTGCCGGGGATCGAACCCGGGTCACCCGCGTGACAGGCGGGAATACTTACCACTATACTACAACGACTCAATTGATAATTAAGTTTCCAAATATTTTATTTGTATAATATTTTAATCAAGACATATATAATTTAAAAAAAGGAAAAAAAGAGAGAATTTTGCATTGGGACAGAGAATATGAAGACTTGGACCATAAATTCATTTGGATAATTTTTAATTGTTAATGATATTGAATTGGGATTTTTTTTTTTTTTTTTGCAAATTAGCATCACAAATGCAAAGTTATTTAATTTTTAAAAAATAAAAGTATGATTGTGGATTTTTATTTGCAAAAAAATTGAGGTTATTTGAGATATAATAATCCTTAGCTTAGGCTTAGTTTATTAGTTAGGTGTTAATATCTTGATTTATTCTACTTCTTTTTCTTTAAGAAATATTAGATATAATGCATATATCAATTAAAAATAAAAAATTTCAAATCTTTAAATACTATAATTTAATATGAATAGAAAATAAATTTAAATATTCTCCACACAAAGGTGGAGTTCAAATCATATTAATTATACCATTCAACATATTTCATATAATTAATTGAGTAAAAATTATTCATGAGAGAGCGACTTCTTATTATATAATTCATAATGTTATTTGTGTCCATAAGACATGCATTGAATAAAAAAAAAACATACTTTTATCATAATATTATGGTTTTATTATTAAATTTATAAATTAATTTTAAATTAATGAATTTAAAAATTAAATTAAAATTTTATTTATAAATGATTTTTTTTTTACCTTAAAAAAAATGAATTTTTAATGAAATCCATTTAAAATTAAAATTTTAAATAATTCAAAATATCATCATTTGCAATAATTTGCTTCATATATACTTCTAATATCATTGACAGTTGATATCATCGATTTATCTATATACAAGATTTCGGGGGGCAACTTCACAATATCTCACCGTGTAAACAACACTAATTAAGCTGTTGGTTTGGATTATGGATTCAAAACTAGCGCTTGACCTTTAAACTCTTACAGTAATTTTACTGCACAGAGATTATTAAAAACATGTGAATTAAATTTTAAATAATATTGATCTCATGAGTTAGTTAAATTTTTCGGATTATAAGTTCAATCTGAATTATATGTACTAAGTGTAATGTTATTTACTAATATTGAAACTTAATTAAGTAATTTCATATATCAAACAAGCTATTAATAATTAATCTGAGGTATTTGATAAATTTAACATTTCAAGTAGCGCTTTATAATTTAACAGTCAACTATTTAAAATTATAAATGAAACGAACTAAAATTTTTAATTATTAACCTTTAACCTTTTAATCATTCATTATCACAATTAAACCAAACAAATTCTAAGGGGCATTTGTTATCACTGTTTTTTTTTTTTCAAATTTAAAAAAAATAAGTATTAGAAAATATTTTTTAAAAAATTATTATTATTTTTTATTTCTTTTATGTTTATACACAAACATTTTGAAATAAAAAACAACCAAAAATAATAAATTTTAATTTTTAAAATCTTGTTTTTTATTTTAAAAAATAAAAAATAAAAAACACTAAACGATACCGAACGGATACTAAATTTCAAATTCTTCCAAAAGGATAAGAAAAAAAAAATCACCGCAGAGACGTTAATTAACTGTTAAATTGTAGGAAAATTCAGAGCAGTAATTAATGGAAGAGCATTCCAACTTTCTATAATTGGCTTGGGAGGCAAGTCAATTTTTGTTATATTTACAATAATGACACTGACACGGTTCCCAAGTATAAGCATTTTTCCTCAGGAACTAGGTGCGGATATTGCTTCAGTCAACGTTGGACCCCACAGCAATACTCCTTAACCTATGTTGTCGAACCTCGTTTTACATAAGATGCTTGACTCCAAGCCTCAGGTGTGGTAACCGAGCCTATACAACTTCGTCGAAGCTAAATTTTCCCGCTCAATATAGAGAGAGACAAGGCTGGACAACATTCTCTCTCTTCAGTTCACTTAGCTTAGTGTAGTGGAGAAAAGGGGGAGAGAGAGAGAGAGAGAGAGGGGTTTTATAAAGCTTAACACATACACTTCTTTTTTATCTCTTTGTTTCTCTGTTTTAGACATGGCAAGGTAAGTTTTTGAGATTAATTGGAAAATTATTGATTTAATCTAATAAAATTTGTTCGATATTTTGATGGAAATTATCATTATTGGGTGTTGAGAAATCTAAAATTGAACTTAAAAATCCAAAATTTTGTTGTTTTTGTTTATGGGTTTTGGTTTTTGTTGCCCAAAGTTTGGATTGAAATCTGTTTTTTTGGTGTTGATTATGATGAGAATGGATGATGATGATGATGATGATGGTTTGCTAGATTTTCTGCTTTTGAGAGATACCCAATTAAGGAATTTGCAGAATGGTGGTTTAGATTTTTATTTTTACTAATAAACTTTCATAAATGGAACAACTTTGATAGATTTTTTTGCTATTGAGATTTACCCAGTAAGGAAAATTGCAGAATGGAGGTTTGGATTTTAAATTGTAATTATAATAAAACTTCCATAAAGGGAACAGCTTGGTGTTTTATTTTAATTATTTGATGGGTCTATTTGTTTTTTGTGATTGAATGTCATTTTTCCACCAAATTTATCGCTGTGAATGCAAATGACAGATGGTTTTGTTCACATTTACTTTGATTAGGTGCTAAAGTATGTGAATATTAATGCAGGGCTTGGCTTATTGATAGCAGAACAATTGCAAGTAAAGTGAGAAATCCTACTCGAACTTCAGCTTATCAAATCAAAGAATATGGAACAAATCGTGAATGCCCAAATTGCCATCATCATATAGATAACAGTGATGTAAGCTGCAATTTTCATTTCCCCTTTATGTGATTGCCTTTTCATTGTATTAACTTCGTCTTCTTCTTCTTTTTATTCCCATTTATGATCTGCATTTCTCAATTTTCATGTTTTCAACATTGCAAAAGAGGTACTAGGTTCTATGTTCTAGTACTCGAGTTCAATGGTGGAGCTTGAACCTTATTTTCGGGGGCCAAATATTGAAAATATAATCCTAAAACTTTTTTAAAAAATTTAAATATATGAAATATATATTAAAATTTTCAATTTATGGGGGCTCCATGTCCTCACAAGAATCCGCCTCTCCTCACATTGTTGGGTTATTATCCAGGTTTTATCTAGCTATTTGAGGATTGGTGGTTTGTTTGGTTACTTTGCTTATGCAAATGTGCTTTGGCATTGTCCAGTTTGCAATTCATTATGATGTATATATTGAATTCTATCTTTAGTAAAAGTAGCTTTTGCAATCAATTATGGAACTCTGGCTTTCTGTGGATTTCTAATAAAGTAAACTCTTTTTTGGATTTTTTTTTTCCTCCTGTTCAGGTTTTTCATGATTGGCCTGGACTTCCTGCTGGTGTAAAGTTTGATCCATCTGATGCTGAGCTTTTAGAACATTTAGCTGCAAAGTGTGGTGCTGGAGACTCAAAACCACACACATTCATTGATGAATTTATTCCTACACTGATTGAGGATAAAGGAATTTGCTATACACACCCTGAAAAACTTCCTGGTAAGGATCTCCTAATTCTTGTATTTCCACCTGATTAAGATGACTAGCTGAAGAAGATTAATAAATGCTTGTAAATCTGTTGCACATAACCTGCTCATTATTAGTTAATGCTGCCTAATTGTCAATTTGTTTCAAAAAGTTGAGCTTCATGTGCTTAGATCAATTTCAACATGGTCATTAAACTTTAATTTGTATTAACAAACTCAATCAACTTTGATTTTTATTTCAATTAAGTTACTATTGCTATATGTTGATGAAAATTTATAATCAAGTAAAATTGTTCTGATATAGTTCATCAGCTCTGATATTCGTCGCTTGGTTCCTTTCCTTGCATCCAAATGCATACTGAACTTTTTTCAGATAATTAGAAGCAACAATGTTAAAGGTTGGATGAATCAACTATTATTCTGAATTTCTGATCACTTTATCCAAATTTGCTATCAGGTGCTAAGAAAGATGGAAGTAGTATCCATTTTTTCCACAGAACTATTAATGCTTATGCTACTGGTCAAAGGAAGCGTCGCAAGGTCCATAATGAACAAGGTTCTAGTGAGGAGCATGTTCGCTGGCATAAAACAGGAAAGACCAAATCTGTGATGGAAAATGGAGTTCAAAAGGGTTGTAAGAAGATTATGGTTCTTTATAAGAGTTCAAAGAAAGGGGCTAAGCCAGATAAATCCAATTGGGTGATGCATCAATACCATTTGGGGACTGATGAAGATGAAAAGGAGGGTGAATATGTGGTTTCAAAAATTTCCTATCAGCAGCAGAAACAAACTGATAACAATGATGATGGTCCTGTTATTGAAGATACTGATGTTTTGGCACTTCAAACTAGTCCAAGGACCCCCAATACAAATCCTCCCAATCCGCCACGACCAAGTAAATCTAATATATGTGATGATGTTGCTGATGTGAAGATAATGCAGTCCTCTGTCCAGGTGAGTGGCCAATTTGGTGATATATTGTTGTGTGAGGTGATTTTTCATATCCATTATCGAGTTGTTGAGATGGTTAGCTAATGAGTAGATATGAGAAGAACAAGTGCAAGAATGTACACTTCTTTATTGAATGCTGAATTCAATAAAATATGATTGAAATTAGCAAATGACAGTTCATATTCATTTCAATATTGATATGAAGAGTAAAAGATGCCTCACTTGGACTTTGTTTTGTAGTCTTACTAGTTAAGTTTATTTTTAGTTGGACTTGAGCATAACCAATTCAATAGATCTAAATGAATTTTTGTTCATATCAAACATGATAATTGTGTATGTTTATAGAATTCATTTATACAAAACAAGTTCTTAGTGAATTTAATACTTACCAAAGTGTATTTTTGTGTACCAGGAACAAAAAGCCTTTACAGAAGGAGCATCTGATGTCCATGTACCTGCTGTGCAGCCTGAGGATGATGGGGGATATGCAGCAGCATGGTTGGCTGGTGAATCTCAGGCTGTAGAGAACACTGATTTCTGTGGCATTGATGATTCTTTGTTGTGCAAAGAAATTTTCGATTCTTCCTCTCTTTTTCTCAATAATTCAGGCTTAAATAATATCTCGTACACTAGCATTGCTCGCAATACTAATGAAAGTAATAATGCACCCTGTGGAATTGCTGACCTTGAGAACCTGGAAATTGACACTCCACCAGATTTCCATGTAAGCCTCACTTCTTAACTTTATAAACCAATTGAGGCATATGATTGTATGATCTTAACTTAATTTTCGATATGTTCTGCAGGATCTGCAGTTTAGTTCTCAAGATAGCATTTTTGGTTGGATAGATCGATTATGAAGATATATATAATTGGCAAAGCCAACCAAGAATGACATTAGCTTACCATTTTTGTGCTGTCCCAGTTTCTGGCTGAAGCTGTCTGGTTTATCCCAGCATTTTCTTCAGTTGCATAGGGGCATAGGAATTTTTCTGTTTCTGGTCTATGGAGTGTTTGAAATTAATGGAAGTCTAGCAAGATCAAAATGAGAGGCTGTGGGATTTGTTAACACTGATTAAGCTGTGTGCAAGATATCATATCAGTACCAGCAGCTGCTACTGTTGTTGTGTGGTAGAAATAGCTCAAAATGGTTTTTGTGCTCATGGCCTCTGTCTAAATTCTAATCATTGTAAAAAATATCCCAAATTTGGTGATTTCTGTATTAAATATGCTATTGATGTTATGCTAAGTTGATATATTTGTTGCTTCCAAGGCTATTTCTGTTTGAAGCACATCTTATTAGGAACTCTCATGCATGTGAAAACTGAAAACCATAGAAGTAACAATTAATCTTGGGCAACATTTTTAGAATCTATATATATATATATATATATATACTGAATGAAATTTGAATATGATTTAAGTATTTTAGAGGCTATCTTTAATTTCTGTATTTTAGACTTTGCTGAGTATTTCAATTTCAACTTCTCAATTTCCTTAGGCCAAAAGCTCTCAATTCCACCCCTATACTTGACACCGAAAATCAATTCCACCCCCATATATCAAAATGGCTTAATTCCCCTCTTTTATTTGAAAAATTGGACCAATTAAGTCCAATTGGTAACGGCTCAAATGTAGTATTGTCAACTCAAAGAGTTATTTGGATTTGCTTTCTTCTTTGTCACTGGCAGACGCTCAATATAGGCCCAATTTAAGCTTCTTTGTGATAAACTAGTTTTTGTAACACGTGGTTTTTTTTTTTTTTCAATTTATAAATATTTTATATTATAATAAATTATATATATTATTTACTAATATGTAGAGAAAAAAAATAATATAAAAAGTATTTATATATTCAATAGTATTATAAATTTTTAACCAATCGATAACAAATTATATATATATATAAATATTTCCAAGGAAAACTCATTTTTTAAAAGTAAATTTAAAAAAAAAAATGCAATAAAATTATATTTACATTATTTTTTAAAAGTAAGCCAAAATAAAAAGGAAAAATATTAAAATTCAAAGATATATTTCATAATATATTCTATAATATTATAAATTATTAGCATATCAAATTATTAAAATATATATTTTTTTTAAAAAAATTATTATTAAAAGCAAATTAAAAAAATAAAAGAAAAATATGCATTAAAATTATGTTTGTAACTACTTTTTTTAAGTAAGCAAAACTGCAAAAGAAAAATTTTTAAATTCAAAAATGTATCTCATAATATTTTATAAACCATCATAGTATTAAAATCTAAAATCATAAAATTAATAAATATATGTAAATTAAGAAAAAAACTGAATAAATTCTAATCACATATATATTGTAATAATCTGAATTTTTATTTATTTTAAAAAATCTTATTTTCGTACGGAAATATAATTATTTAATTATATGTACTACATTAGTATTTAAAATTTTAGATTATTATGATTTTGAAATATTAATTAATTGTAATTTTATATTTTGTTTAAACTGTTATTTTAATTTAAAGAATTATTTTCAAAAATTAAGAGAAAATTTGATTTTTTATATAAAGTTATTATTGTTATTATAAATAAAAAAAAAAAAAGTTATAAATCTTGTTGTTTTGGACCAATCAAAAAAATTTGGATGGGTATGGCATAACAGGAACCAGAGAAGAGAGAGAGGAGCTGGATGGAGGAACCACCACCTTCGGCCATCACTTGACGACACCGCCGTCACCATCGTGCAACTTGAGCTCCGGCAACCTTAATGGAACTAGCAGCGGCGTGATTTGATGGCAGACGACGGGCGCACTCGCCGGTTAAAGCAATTCCAGCGACTTTTTTCGACGAAATTGGTTTCATTCTTCTCCTTGTGCAAAGAGCTTTTTGTTGATACCCATTTCAGCCCCTGAGAACCACCAAAAACAGATATCGAAAAACAGGAGACCGAAGCTTTGAGGCCCGATTTCCAGTTATCGGTGGCAAGTGACTCACGTATTCGGACTCCTGATGCTGAGACGAATCGATTGGTATGATCACCGACCTCCAGCTCCATCATTCACGGCGGCGCGTGGTTGGCCAGCGGCTGCGTGTGGGTCCTAGTCTCCAGTAGCTCTGTTTCAATTTTCCGGTGTGTTTTATAACCTTCAATCGATTGGATTCCACATGGATAAGTCCGAAACCCTCAAATTCGACTGTATTGTTTAATTTTCAGATCGTTTTATTTTAGATAACTGTGTTTTATGTTGGATACTTGTGTTTTGGACCGTTTATTATTGGAAATATGTATATATATGAATTAATATGGATTTTATTTTCATATTTTGAGTTAATTTATAAATTTAATTTAATTTTATGTGAGTTTATATTACTATTAAATTGGATAAATTTTATACGAAATGAAATTGGATTTAGTTGTGCTTACTTTAATATATATATATATATATATATATATATATATATATATATATATATATATATATATATATATATATATATATATATAGTTATATAGTTATATAGTTATATGTAGTTATAATGTCTTAATTTAATTAAATAGGTCATGCTTATATTTTTAGCGTTAAAATTGGTGAAATTATGATTATTATGAATTTCTATGAAAATACTTAAATGAGTTTTATATTACTTTTAATTGAGTATTGAATAAATTTAATTTTATAAAATTAAATTAAAAGTGTTGAAATGTTTCGAATTAATTATGCTATTAATTTTCAATACATATATATGATAATTTATATATGAATTTATAATCATTACAATTTTCTATGAATTTAACTATATGAGTTTACCTATGTGTTTTTCTTTAATACGTATATTTATAATGATTTAGAGGATTTATAAGTTAATTAAATTATATTAAATGGAATGGTTTACTAATTAAAATGATTTTATTAAAAGAATGTTTATGAATTGAATTTGATTTTGATTGATGAATTGAAATTATTTTGATGCTTGCTGAGTTTGGAGACCCAGGATGGGGTCGTTGAATTGTTGATGGTTGTTGTGAGCCGTGATGGCTATTTAGAAGTGATTAATTCTTTTGTTTCAATGGAGTTAAATTTTAGTTATAGGGGTGACTTTACCAAAATTTTGGCAGAATTTTTAGAGTTGTTTGAATATATCGTAATTAAGTGGTCAGTATTATGATAATTTTCTTGTTATACAGTATTGGCGTTTCAGACATCTTTCAATTGCGAGATATCGCATTTCGAAGAGAGCTAGTTTGACATCCGTCAAGTTTGTGAGTTATATAGTTTAATATAACATTCCATTTCCCTATATATTTAATATTACATTTGCATACATGCATTGATTGTTTGTATAATATATATATATATAATTATGCATCATGAATATAAGTTAAACATTCTAGCATATGTATGTGATTGTTTTGTTATGTTTGTGTTGCATATCAGTTGTGTTTGTTTGGATGGGGTTATGATGACATATGATCACACATGATTGTGATTATGATTATGATATGATGATTATGGTTTGATGAGCTATGATTGGTGTATGATGACTGCGGGCTTGCTCATCGCTCAACGCTGCTGCCAGTCGGGTCAATGCTGCATGGCTTAGGCCAGGGACGATTGCGGCCCTATAATTGGATGTTAAGAGATAATTTTGGATTAAGAGAGCCAGATAGGGAATTGGCTCCCCAGTTTGAGGTTAGTGTCGTTCATATCGACTAATTCATGTCCTTAGTTGATTATGTGATTGTTTGTCTGTATGACATTATACATTAGCATTTTTGACTTTCAAATGGTGTGTTATATTGATAACTATATAACTTATTGAGTCGAACGCTCATTCATGTTCAACATTTTTCCCAGGTTGCAGGTTGAGCTCGAGAAGTAAAAATTTTATGTTGAGTTATTTATGCCTTCCATTTTTCGGTAGTGTATTATATTTTATTATTTAGTTATGTAATTATTTCATATTGTACTATATTATAAAACTTTAGAACTCCACATTGTTATTTTCATTTTCTGAAATTATATATTATTAGTTCAGTTGTTTAAGTTGTTGAGTTTTGGATGATAGATAAGCTTTCTCATTATGGATATCGTGATGTTCTGTTAAGTAGGAACCGAATGTTGATGATGATAACATGATTGATGTTTTTAGCCATAAGTAGCATTGATGTGATGTTTGACATGTTCTGATTAATAGATAGGCCCATAGTCTCGGTTATGTGACAGTTACAACTGTCACATTGATTGTTTTGTCGTCTAGCTTACTATGAGTTCTAGAAATCTTTTGCTTTATTGTTCCCTAGTACCAGTTACGTGTCTTCAGATTCGGATCGTGACACATATCTCATATAAAAATTTAAAATTTTTTACATTATAATATAAGTTTTATAGATCTAAATATAATTTTGAATAATTTTAAATTGTTGAATTGATTAAAAAATTATTCGAATTCTTGTAAAATAAGTCATGTTATTTTGTTCCTTAAAAGAAAAAATTAAAGTGTAATATATGATTTATCAAATTAGATTACATATATCATGACAAAAAAAAAAAAAAAAAAAACTTATAAATATTTATAAATAATATGTGATTCACAATATAATAATAATAAATAAAAACCATCCAAAACTAAAGCCAGTAATAAAAACAACCCAAACCAATTGATTCAATTTTTTTATATTTATTTATTTTTCTCATTATTATACAAGAACGCTTTATCATTAATACGTATAATTAAGAAAATTTTAATATTAAACTAAATGTTTCAAGAACCAAACTTTAAAAGAATTTATAACTACTATTAATACTTAAAAAATATATAAAAAATAGAAAATATAGTATTGAGATTTTTAATTTGAATACATTAATTAAAGAAAATATAAAAATTACACAATGGTCAAATTAGCATATACTTTTCCTTTTAGTGATCCAAATCAGATAAAAAAAAGATTAGAATAATAAATTTTATAATTTTCTTGAAATCTCCATGCAAATTTTGAAAAATATCAAGAAATCGATTCAAAATGAATTCTTATTTTTTTTAATTAATTAATATTAATATAAAATCTCAATTACAATTAATTAACTCTTAATTCTACAATTCTTTTAAATCTCAATTGAAATTAATTAACCTTTAATTTCACAATTCGAATATGTAAAAAAAAAATACTAAATTAAAAACATGTAAAACAATTGATATCCAAATAAAATATTAAAATCTTTTATGAAGACTTGACGATTATTCTAATAAAAAGTTATATAGGATCTAAATTTAATTTTGTAAGATAAAATATATTAATAAACAATAAATTAACATATCGTCTTTGTAAAATATTTAAGATTAATTCTATTGAATTAAAAAAATAGATATAAAATTAAATAAACAATAAAAAATAATATATCAAATATAATTGTATATAGATCACAATGCTATCTTTAAGTAATTGATCAATTAAAAATAAAAAATAAAATAAAATATAAGACTAAAATTGAATACTATAATTATAGTTCTTGAGACAATTATAGATTTTTTTAATAACATAATATAATATAATTGTATAAAATGACAATTAATATCTAAAAATTCTAATTTAAAATAATCAAAAAATAAATAAATTGAAGTCGTACTTTCTATTAACATGATATATAATTAACTTAAATTATGAAAAAATATATTAGGCTTGAATTTAAATGAAAAGGATATGTGAAAAATCCAACAAACCTAGATATGTGAAAAATACAACAAACCTTTTATATATATATATATATATATATTTTAGTTGTAGGAGAGAGATTGAAATACATTCCTATTGACAAGTACATATATTTACAGTTAAAAATATATAACTAATAATTAAAATTTAGATAACATGTAATTATCTCCTAATTTAATAGTCCAACACAACAGAATTATTTATTGAAACGATGTCGTTTAGAAGTTCTGTACAATAGAGCCGAAACCAACAGTCGAGAACAGAAACTAAAACCCAACCCAAAACCTAAAACCCTGAAATTCCCAGTTCAAGATAATCTAAGAATAACAACAACAATGAAATAAAGGAAAGAAGACAGCGAAACCGATTCACGGAGAGAAACAGAGAGATCTTTTAACGGTATAAATGTTTGCTGCAAGGAAATTTCACAGACACTCGTTTAAGACACTCTCTTCTCTCTTTCTATCATATCCTTACAACAGGTAATGAAAAACATTCAAAGTTTAAATCTTTATTTGTTTTTTACTTTTTTCCCCTTCATTTTCTTAGCAAACCAAACAGATAATTACTGGGTTTCTTTTTATTTATTAACATTCTTGATTGGATTGTTGGAATTTCTTATGACTTAATAGAATCTGATTGAATTTGGGTTTCTTGAATTTACAGAAATGTTATGTTAGTAAATGATGTTGGTCCAAAGCTCTCTTGTACCAATTTTATGCAATTGAATATTCATTGTGAAGATGGGTTTCCCTCATTTTCACCATTGAATCATCCCTTCAATGTTGGGTGGGGGTTGTGCCGTGGGATGTCTACTTCGAAAGGGAGGAGCATGAAAAGCAGGGTGGAGAGGCAGATGCAAAAGGAGACTGGTAAAACCCTGAGAGAGATTCGGAGAGCGAAAAAACTGAAGAAGAAATTGATGACTGAGGAGGAGAGAGCCCTATACAATCTCAAGAGAGTATGTTTTATTTGCTTTGCTTATAGTTAGGGAGTTTCTGGTAGAATTGTTTCTTGTTTTTAAAACAAATTGACAATATTTTTACTCTGTGTAATGGAATGGACTTTGACTAGCGGTGGTTCGTTCAATTAATGTAGAACATATGAAAGTAAGATACATTAGCATATAGATTTTAAAACATTCTATGCTTGAAAAATTTATGGTGAGCTAATGAGAAATGTGGTTGTTTTGGATTTGTCATTCTATAGAAGGGATCATACAAGCAGCTTTTGATTTTCATGCTTGTGCATCTTTTAGTGTATTTGCAACTCTATATTTGAGGTCACTCATCAAGCAAGAAGGAACATAGTTAATGAGAATTACTCTGAAATTTTGGAATGATCTTCAAATTGCATACTTGTTCGCATGTACTTATAACTTAAGGTATTGAAAATAAAAGACACCAATAATTTAGAGGAAATGATGGAGCCTAAGGTGACCTGCAATATCAATTATGCAGCAACTAATATTTTATTTAATGTCATGATGTAGTTATGTTGTGTGCTTAACCACGATTATACTTGGATTCTTGCACAAACATTGTTCAGGATTTTCCAGCATCCATCAATTATGCTTTGAAATGACGTTAGATGAAATTTTCATATTCGTGTAAACATAATGTTGGCCATCCTCGTTATCTGCAGGTCAGTTTCTATTTGTCTTAGTGCATTTGTAACTCTATAATGAGATCTTTGGTCATAGGAGTGGAAGGAGCAATTTATTTAGTCAGTATAAACTGAAATGATCTTCTCATGCTATATGTTGTCATCTAAAGAGTTATAAATCTGTCAAAGTTAGGTATTTACATTTAAGGCAACATGTGCAAGTGACAGAGCCTTAGGTGGCCAAGAAATCCCAATATCACAACTACTTATGTGCTGGAATCTTGGTTAAGTTGTGCATATAGCCACAATTATACATGGATGATTTCACGATATACATGAACTTCTCAATATTTTAAGACTCCTTGAGAACTCTTAAATAAGACAGGATTCGTGAATTCAGTTCCTGTCAGCAACAGAGTTTAAGCTAGGAGCTTGTCTCTTTGATCTTTTGGTGCTGAACCTCATCTATTGCCCATTTTCTTTGTTTGTTGTTTTCTGTCATTTTTTTATGGTTATGCTTTCCAATGGTAATATTGGGAAAAAAAATTATGGAACATGCCTATGCTTATATGTGCCATTGTTGTTTGATGGTGACCCCAAGTTCTGATTGGTTGTATTGCTATAGTATCAGTTTTGGTTTTATTGGCTTACGATATAGTGTTGTCTACAATAGTTTGATGAGTTATTATTTCCAATATGAATCAATGCAGGCTAAGAGGAAAGTTGCTTTGCTCCTGCAAAAGCTCAAGAAATATGAGCTACCAGAGCTGCTACCCCCTGTGCATGACCCTGAGCTGTTCACACCAGAGCAGCTTCAGGCATATAAGAAGATTGGATTTAGAAATAAAAATTATGTTCCTGTAGGTGTTCGTGGAGTCTTTGGAGGTGTTGTCCAGAATATGCATCTTCATTGGAAATTTCATGAGACTGTACAAGTATGCTGTGACAACTTCCCCAAAGAAAAGATAAAGGAAATGGCCACCATGCTAGCAAGACTGAGTGGGGGCATAGTAATAAACATTCATAATGTGAAGACAATTATCATGTTCCGAGGCAGAAACTATCGCCAACCAAAAAATTTGATTCCCATTAACACCCTGACAAAAAGGAAGGTTGGTGGTCATATTTTTATTTCTGTTGGTGTATTTGAGTCTCTCTCTCTCTCTAATGTATTTTGCAAAATGTAAGATTGCAATTTGCACTCTATTGCATGCTACCTCATAGGTGTAGACCATGTGGCACTATTTATTTACAGATTTTGCTGTCCACATCCAAACTGGAACTGTTGACAACTGAATTGTGTTAAAAAGAAAGAAAAAAAAAATCCCAGTATTAAACTGTGCTAATATGTCCTTGCTAGAGGTATTG
>CATKHJ010231124.1:0-11089 GCA_949750685.1 Vernicia montana | reverse complement strand
CATTCCTCATGGGAAACGATAATTTACTCATTATTTTATTACTTGATAATGACCTGTGCACTTGTAGTTGTTAGTGTGCGTTTCGGCACATCAAGTACACTATGCACAATTCCTGATGTTTTATCCCATATCAGAATAAGGGATTTTTGCTTTTGGTTCATAATCATATAAGGTGTACAATGGTAAACAATAAACATAGATTATCAATAGATCAATAATCATGGTTTCAATTCAATATCAAGAAGAATTATCATTTAGGTTCATGTATACAATGAAATGGAATATCTCAAGGGATAGTTCAAATAGAAATAAACAATAAACAAATTGGTGGTCATGAAAGAATTTGGCATTTATACCTTAGGGTTCAAACACAACCATAATAGTATAATAATTACTCACCTCAATCAATGAAAATCCCAAAATGATTTGAAATCAATCTCTAGAGCGAGCAAATGTGATAGTCACATCCTCCATCATCCTCATTCCTTCTATCTCTAGGAGGAGCTACAAATACCCAACTATAGAAAGTAGCAATAAATCAAACAATCTACGAATTTGACTTAATTAACATTGCCAATAATGCTAACTCATTCTAATCTTACCATAACCTTAAACCCATTGGAAGAAATTGAAAGAAAATGAAAAGAGAGGAATAAACCCTAACTTAGCTTAACTTCAATGTTTAAATAATGAGAAGAGGAAGTGGATTCAACAACCATTGATCCGCTTAATGATGCAATAAATGAGCTTCCTCTAGCATTAATGAAGGTAGATTTCTTGGTTCTTGAGAGGAAATATAATTTAGAACTCAGAAATCTTGTAAGAAATGGGTTTGGGCTTTTAATTACTTAAATAGTGTCAGCCTTCCGATTCTGCCCCCGACACAGTTCACGATCATGAATTTGAAATTCACAGCCATGAATCGCGTGCACGACACTGTTCACACTACTATTCTCCAAGATTCACAACCGCAAATCTGAAATTCACCGCCGTGAATTTCATCTAGTAGCGAATGTCTGAAACTTAAACATTTAATTACCGCCGTGAATTCTAAATTCACCGCCCTAAATTCTAAATTCACGACCTTGAATCTGAAATTCACCGCCATGAATTTCATCCAGTAGCGATTTTTTGAAATTCAATCTTTTAGTCACTACTGTGAACTTACACTTCACTGCCGTGACTTTCATCCAAAAATGGAATTTGAGAAATTCTTAAGTCTTAATCTATACCTTTACATATAGCTCACATAAATAACTTAATATACAACTCATATTACATAAATACTCATGACATAACATCTGTAATTCATTCACATAGTCAATAAGAAGTCCATGCATATATTTGAGATATTACAACTGGTTTTCGGTGGCATATGCCTACCCATGCCCTAGGACCATCCATCGTAAAAATGGGATGTGACAAAGTTGGCATCAGAGCTTAAGTATTATACATAAATGTAACTTGTAAACTTAAGTAGTATCATGGAGTTCAGGGTCCTTCTTGTCCTTTTGTCTATCATTAGGATTAAATCTGTAAAGTTCGTATAAAATTTAATATTCCTGTGAATATAAGGATTATGTGTGTATTAAATTATTTGTAATTAATATGAAAATGGTTTATATAGATGTCGACAACATCAGATAGGGAGGTTCATCCGAATGATCAGGTTTTCGAGGCAGCTTCACATAATGTGGAGTATCCATCGGAAGAGGATCCAGAGGAGGATCCTAATCTACCAGTGGATATAGACCTTAGGATGAGAGTATTAACACTTGAGGTTCAGGTTAATGTCTTAGAGGAGAGGCTTCGAGACCTTCAGAGCATGGTTATGCAGATGAGGGAGATAACATTTAGAGGCTTAAGGTTGAGACAAACTACCAAGAAGAGAGTGCCTATACCTGGTGTTCGCAGACTAGTTAGGGAGTATCCGAGGCATGTGTGCACGATGTGCGATAGCACGAGACACTTAAATAGAGATTGCCCTATTAGATTAATGGCTCTTGCTTCAGACGAGCAGTCCATAGCTAGTATGGTATCGAGGGATTCTTCAGAGTCAGGAGGTAATTAGTGGTGGACGAGTTAAAAAAAAAAAAAAAAAAGGAAGGGAGAAAGAAAATTAGGTGTAGATATGTGTATATGTAAAAAGAGAAGAATAGTATCTGAGAGTAGTTTCTGTAAGATAGAGAATAAAAAGGAAAGTAAAAAAAAAATTGTTATATTGTCAAAAGTAACTGGGAATGTACTGATGAATTATGTACAAAAGAATGTGAATATTAATGAAATATGAAAGGTTTTTGTAATTAAGGGTTTTAACATAATTAGTTTAGTTGTTATATATTGTATGTATATTTTCTTTTATGTAATTATTGATGATAGATACATACTAAGATGGATTGCATTGTGTGAAATAAAATGCCACCTAGAAGGGAAATTGAGCCCATACATAGTCAGGAGGCAACAAATGAAGCTTCTGATGCCGGATCTCGGTAGAGAGATTCGGATGATGAACCCCCACGTGTACGACGTAGAGTGGGGGAGGTTGATCAGAAAATTCCTCATGTAGATAATGCAGTATTATTGGAGGAGTTACAGGTAATGCGACGGAAGCTAGATGAAGTAAGACAAGCTCGACAACAGCAGTCTGAATTGATTCCACTGGCACTAATACCAGCACCAAAACCGATGCCACTGCTAGTCAATGCCCCAGTACCTCGACATGTGGCTCACAGAATAAGAGTAGAAATGATTAGGATAAGTTGTGGTAGGAATGATAAGATTTTTGAAGTTAGTAGTAAGTAAGTATGATAAGATAATATATAAATGGATACTATATGGTAAGTGAAATGGGAAAAAAATTATTATTAAAACAATTAAAAAAAATTTAATTGAAAACTTGAACTTATAAGTATGAAAGTATGTGGATATATGTAAATGAGTATAGTTAAAAATAAGCTATATGAAAATGGAAGATGTATTGTTAAAGGGGAATAGAAATTGTGAAATACTGATGAGTAGTATTTTATAAATAAGGAGATAAATCATAATGATGGAATATTATGTGTTAGCAATTGAAATGTTCATCGTATTGATATGTTCATGATTAAAGGATGTTTCATAGTCTTGATATCATTAAAAATTATATAATGGAGTTATTAGGATAATAGTATGATAACAAAGTTAATGATATGAGTATTGATTTGAAATAACAATTGAACATGAATCAGGGAATATCAATACTTATACGGTTACTAATAAACTGATGTTTGATGTATGAGAAAGGATTGGAGTAAAACATAATTATATAGAGACTGTAGTTATGGAATTAATCAATTGAGGATTATTAGGGATTTAAAACATTATTCCTTAAACAACAGTATTCAAGGATAATTGGTGAGACAAGAAATTATTATTTAATAATTAATATTTGATGTCAATAATAATGAGTATATGAGAAAGATATGATCATGATTATAGTCATTCGAGGTCCCATTAGAGATTAAATATATATATATATATATATAGTAATGTTTGTTGTTAAAGGATTGTTATTTAAGAATGGAAATATTATGTGATGATATACGATTACTTGGATATATAAATAGTTAAGAAAAGTAACAATAGAAAAAAATTTACATTAATAAGTAATAAGTAAAGATAGAAACATGATCATGTATAAGAATTTAACTAAATATTAGAAATTAGAAAACTAAGGAACAAGTGCTTGATCATAATGTGACATATATCATTTTATATAGGTTAAGTATAATCATGAAGTGAAATTCATGTGAAACTTGATACGAATGATTATGAGAATTGAAAGATTGACTTTAGGCACAAAATATTTACTTTGAAAGTAATAGGCAATATATAAGTGATCAATGCAAACAAAACAATAAGGATTAATTAGAGATGAGTATGTGCAATTGATAGAGAATATGTTGGAGATATATATGGACATATACAAAATTATATTAAACAAACATATAAATGAGTAGAGAATGAATACATACGAGCAATTATTCAGGAGTGTATTATTTGATGTACTTGATGAGATGTATAATGACTTAAGAATAAGATTGGCCAACTATGAATAATAAGATTTTTGAAGTTATAAGTGTTAATATATAAGAAGGATGAGTTGGTGTCTAAAAAAAAAAATTGAATTTATAAGTATAGATGCATGTGGATACATATAGATGTGTATGGTTTGAAAGATGCTATGTAGGAATGGATGATATAATGTTGAAGAGAAATAGGAGTTGAGCATATCAATGAATAGTATTTTAAGAATTGAAAGATAAATCCAATTGGATGTTCTTATAATATTTGATGCGTTCATGATAAAGTGATCTTTTGTTTTATTGAGATTATTAATATAAAGGATATGAAGAAATTTTTTAGAAAAGTAATAAGATTATACTTTGGAGTTATTAAAATAATAAGTATGATAATATAATTAATAATAAGGGTACTGCTTTGAAATTTTAAGAGTTAATAATGTGCATATGATTAATTAGTAATGTAATGCATGTGATAGTTTTTTTAAATGAAAGGATTAAAGCGAATTAACGAGTATATAGGCAAGTGTGTAGGCATAGCATATTTAGAGATATAGAATTAAATTCAAGGAATTTCTATTTAGAAATAGTAAGAGATTAATTAATATAGAAAGCAAATAGGAAAGAAAGTTAGGAAATAATATTTAAATGGAGACGAAGAAAAATGAGATGATTGAGGAATTAGAGGGGTCACTAAGATATGGAATATAGTGGATAATGGTATTAATGAATTATAAGACCAAAGGAGAGAAAGACAAAGAATATATATATATATATATATATATATATATATATATATGAAAGTTATGGGCAAGAAAGTATATTGGGAAATAAATAATGGAAACATTTTCTGTAATCGGATAAATATGTTGTGTCACATCCCATTTTCGGGATGGGACGGTCCTAGGGCATGGATAGGCCTAAAGCCACCGAAAACCCATAAATCCGATCACGTTAAGAAAACAATACATTTCCGGCAGCAAGCTGGCAATACGCATAACTTCCCCAGAACACGAAACCTGCAAGACAAATTACACTTCTAATAAATTTTCTCCTTTATATCCTCAACTTTATAGCCAATACAAATCCTCCCAATACTTTTCTCGCATATAATGAGTTATTTTGATGGTCAGTCTCACACTTCAATAATCAACTGCACTTTTATATGACATAATCCATTAAGTCATTCACTAGCATCATTATACATATTAGAAAATTTACAACACCAACTTATGATTCTTAGGTATCATGGAGCATCTAGATATCACACTACTTTTATTTACATATGTTTTTTTACAACTAATTATACAATCATCAAAACACATTATTTTTTTTTCCTTACATCGACATCTAGCTTCAAGTGAATAATAAAATATGAGCTACACTGATAAATCTCTATTCCTGTAAAAAAAAAAATATATATATATATAGGGGAAGGGGAGTGAGTAAAACTCAGTGAATGCATTCTAAACAATTATGTACATGGGGTCGTTTCACTTCAATTTGGTTTCATAATGGGAACAAGGATTCAGTATAGATATATAACAATGATAGCAATGATAGAAATATAAATAACACTGACACTAGGGTTTAGTAGCAAGAATGGCAATATCAATAACACTAGCACTAAGGTTCAGTAGAAAGAATAACAATATTAAGAATGATAACAATGTAGGCAATATCGATATCACTGGCACTGAGGTTCAGCAAAAATCTAGATTCACTATATGAGAGCGGAATTTATCAACACTACTCATCAACAATTTCACTAGTAGCAGAGGCTCTTCTTTTGGAGCAGTACCACAACGTAAGGTTAGCTAGACCTTATGGCTAGGGCATTCAAAACTGCTCCTAGCAAGGGTCACTTCATTGTGCACAAAGCCCAGTGTTTCCCACACTGGAAAAAGGGGATCTTTGTCTTTAGGAACAATAGCACTGTACCATTTTCGGTACTTCAAAGAATGTTCGATTTATACTGAGAAATGTTTAATTCAATAATAAATATGATAAGATAGGTAGGAAAAATCAATGAAACACTATAACAAATAGGATTTTCTAGGAATCCAAGCAATGTATAATATCACTATCAATTCAATTTCGATATGGATTTAACGCAATTTAAAGAATAGTTTCAAAATTAATGTTCAAGATACAAATAATTTATGTTTCAATAACAATGTGGACAATTTAATCAAGAAAGCAATTATGTCAATTTCCATGTACATAAAAATATAGTATACACTCATTTGTTTGCACTTGTCTTGACTAACTTTCTTTCAATTACTCTAGTTGAGGATTTCCTTCCTCTTCATGATTCTTTACACACAATACATGCAATCAATAAGTTTAATTTGCATAAGCAAGTTCATTAAAACATTAAAGTTTAAAATATGTTTATAGGATCGTTTCATGACCCAGCCCCACTGTTGTTACCATTTCTTTAGCTACACTACTAAAAATAGAACATTTAATTATTTTGTATGAAACTATACTTATAAGGTTATATTTCATTAGTTTTGAACTCAACTTGGTTCTGCCTCTAAAGTCGTTCAACTTAAGGGTTAATATAAAAAATTCTGCCAGTTTATATACCCTGTCATAGTTTAGAAATTCTCATATATCTCCCAATATACTTGGATTTTTTCTCTAAAATTTATATATAATCTATAGGACATATCAAGGGTCATTTATTATTTTTTATTCTTCTTCCAATTCCTATCCCAAGTTACTCAAAACTGGCCTCAAACTTTCTAAAATCTCAGGGTAGGTCTACAGCTAGCAATTTCTTTTTCCTTTCATAACTCCAAAAATAACAAGAATTAGCTTAAATGTACTTCTATAGAAATAAAGTAAAGACATAAATATAAAATTTTTATGTTTTAACTTTCTTCCAATTAGTGCTTCTTGGGGTTCGATTTCCCCTCTCAATTTCCAGCACTTTCCAAACCCCAAATCTGTCTCCTCTTGCTTCTTGCTTCCTTCATCTAATTCTTTCATTTCTTACTCCTTTCCATCAAAAATACCTTAATTAATTCTTTTTGCCTTATCAATTCATCTTTCTCAACTTCAAAATCTCATTTCTCCACCCCCAATTCAACCAACATAACCACACAATCAACAATCACAATATCACAATTAACATCATTATACAACACACACACACACATATATATATAGATGGAAAGAACTAAATTAATTCCTATTCTTACCTTAAAAATCCTTTTCTTTTTCTTCTTCTTCTTCTTCTTCTTCTTCTTCTTCTTTTCTTTACTCTCTTTCTTTCTCTCTTTCCTTTCCTTTACAAGAAATTTGCTATAATGAGAAGATAAGACTCACTCCTTTATATATATATTTTTCTTTTTATTTTATTTTTTTACATGTAATTTTGGACAATTTTCCTCCACCAATTCCTTCCCCATGGCTGTCCATCCACTTGTTATTCTTTATATATATATATATATATTTTTTTTCTTTTATTTCCTTAGTCAAAATAGTCATTGCTTCTTTTCCCAAAAATTGCTAAATTGTCATTTTCCTCTTCTTTTTTACTACTAATAATGTAATTATTGTCTATAATTATTTTTAATCTAATTTTTAGGGTTCTAGTATCCTAATTAACATTTCTCCCATCAAATTCCCTCAATCAAGATTTAATTAAAAATCTCTGAGTCGGAATCCATCGGTTTCGCGCTTTGCGTACTAATTTTACTTAGGTATTTTCTTTGTTCATCTCTAATTCAATTTTTACATTCCATCACTTCTAATGCCTTGATATTTATATAAATTCTCCATATAATATCTAGAAATCTTTTCCAAGATCGGGATTTGCCGATCTTGCACTTAACACCTCAATTTTCCAAACCCGTATCCTACTTCCTATTTTCCTTCTTACACTCTTCATTTCACTTATTTTCATGTCAAATATAGCTCCTCTGATGATTTTACTAATATCCCTACCTTATTTCATACATTCAGGGCTCAATTTCCAGACCGATACCAGTTCAGTTCTCTAATTTCCACAACAGTCATCTATACTCCCTCGCTCCTACTCCGATCACTTCCCTTCAACTTCAATACTCACAGTGAACACAGGGTCGGAGTGTTACATTCTACCCCCCTTAAAGAAAAATCATCCTTGAATTTTTTAAGGAGAACCTATTTCACCATTTAAGTGTATGACACACTTACAATGTCAAGTAACATTATTATTTCCTCTCCACTACGATTTACTTTCAATCACTTAACTCATAACTACTCTCAATCTTTTTAATTCCATCCTACCGGATCTTCACTTGTTTCCTCATCTACCTAATTAGTAGAACAACTATTTGAGAGCTTTCTATCACTAATATTTACCCATTTTATTCGTAAAAGATGATGAAATGAAAGAGCTCATTATCCTCAAGTCGATGAAAATATGTGCTTGCTCAAGTTGAATATAAGTAATACCTCTCACTGTAACATATATTGTACGTGCCTCTTATTGGTTGAGTGCGAACAGTCTACCTCTTCCCCTGTTTGCTGAGGTCTGAGTTGTTCCAGATGCTTGTCCCCATCCCTGTCCTTATATCCCATCATTTCCAGTACCCTGTCTTGGCATTTGAACAGTAGACTGCGATCCTACTGGTGCATTTTGTTGCTCTCTTAATTGTAGGCAATCCTTTAAGAAGTGGCCTATTTTACCACACTTCAAGCAGGCTCCAGTAACCAACCGAAAAGCCCCTCCATGCTTTTTATTGCAGATATAACATATGGGTATAGGATTCACATTTCCAGGTGCAGACGCTACAAAAATATTCCTATCTAATGCTCTATTAGCTCTAATTCCCCTTGACTGATCATAACTTGCAGTTGAAGATGCATACTCGAGAACTTTGGCTTGTGATCCACTCTGTATTCCTTTTCCATTGCGCCTTTGACTCTTTCTTTTAGTCCTTCATCTTTGCTCTCTCTTGTCTCTCTCTTCTTTATGTTTGGATTCCATATGTTTTGCCTTATCAATCAACTTCGATAGAGAAACAAACTCAATTGCACACAAAGTGTTGTGCAATGGTGCAATTAACCCCCTTCTGAACCTTTTTATCCTCGCAGCCTCAGTCTGTACAATTTCCTGAGCATACTTACTCAACTTATTGAACTCCCTCGCATAATCCGTTACCGACATCTCTCATTGCTTTAGTCATTCAAACCTCTCAATTCGATCTTCCTTTTCTCATTCGGCTAAAAATTCATCCATTATCTCTTACTTGTATTATTCCCAAGTAGGAGGAGCATTTTTATACAACCAATTCTTTATGTGACATTTAAACCAGTCCTAAGCATTATCCTTCATCAATAATCCCACCAACTTGATGGCTCGTGCATCAAAGCATGACAATCTCTTCACTACCTTTTCCACGGCTTCGAGAAATCCGTGTGGTTCTTCTCCACTTTCACCACAAAACTCCAGTAGTCTCATCTTCATGAAACTTGCAATCAATACACCTCCATCGTCCAATACCCTTCTAGCCATCTGTCTCGGAATTGGGATGTCTACTGGTGTAGGTGGTGGTGGTGCCTCTGGCTGTTGTTGTTGGGCTTGTCTTAACTCACGGACCACTCTTCTTAACTCTTTAAGTTCTTCCCTTACAAAATTGTCATTGACGTGAGGAACTTGTTGGTCAACCTTTTGTACTTGTCGATGAACTCTTGGCGGTTCCACAGGTTCTTCAATCGGCTCTTCTGACAATGATCCAACAACAGAAGCTACATTTGAGGCTACTTCTGGAGCTATATTTGCAGCTACTATTCTTTTAGGAGGAGGACATCCTCTCCTCAGTCGTCCCCTTGGTCTTCCTCTAGGCGGCATTCTATGTCATAACCACATGTAAAGTTGAAGTACATTGTTAATCTTATAACCTTCAATTAGATCACACTAAATTTCCATAACTGACTAACCACCATTTGCAATTAAAAACTCAAGAAGTGAGTCAAATATATATGGATAATGCGAATTTAAGCTTAACGATAGATTGCAATTGACAATAAGGAATTCCTATGCTCTATGGTACTACTTATAGCTTATAACATATCTATTCTCATTTAATTTATTATCTATCTTTGCTCTGATACCACCTTTGTCACATTCCACTTTCGGGATGGGAAGGTCCTAAGGCATGGGTAGGCCTAAAGCCATCGAAAATCCGTAGAACTCGATCACGTTAAGAAACCAGTACAATTTTGGTAGCAAGCCAGTAGTACACATAACTTTCCTAGAACACGAAACCTGGAAGACAAATTACACTTTCAATAATTTTTCTCCCTTATATCCTCAACTTCATAACCAATACAAATCCTTCCAATACTTTTCTCGCATATAATGAGTTATTTTCAAGGTCAGTCTCACACTTCAATAATCAACTGCACTTTTATACGACATAATCCATTAAGTCATTCAATAACATCATTATACATATTAGAAAATTTACAACACCAACTTATGATTCATAGGTACCATGGAGCATCTAGATATCACACTACTTTTATTTACATATGTTTTCTTACAACTAATTATACAATAGTCAAAACACATTATTTTGTTTTCCTTACATCGACCTCTAGCTTCAAATGAATAATAAAACTTGAGCTACATTGATAAATCTCTATTCCTAGAAAAAAAAAATATGGGAAGGGGAGTAAGTAAAACTCAGTGAATGCATTCTAAACAATTATGCATATGGGGTCGTTTAACTTCAATTTAGTTTCATAATGGGAACAAGGATTCAATATAGATATATAACAATGATAGTAATGATAGAAATATCAATAACACTGGCACTAGGGTTCAGTAGCAAGAATGGCAATATCAATAACACTGGCACTAAGGTTCAGTAGAAAGAATGGCAATATTAAGAACGATAACAATGTAAGCAATATCGATATCACTGGCACTAAGGTTCAGCAAAAATCTGGATTCACTAGATGAGAGAAGAATTTATCAACACTACTCATCAACAATTTCACTAGTGGCAGAGGCTCTTCTTTTGGAG
>CATKHJ010231114.1:0-15376 GCA_949750685.1 Vernicia montana | reverse complement strand
TATCTTCCAATTGATTATTGACTAGACAATAGTTGAAGTTTGAGCTAGTAATTATAAGCATTCCTCGTGGGAAACGATACTCATACTCATCACTGTATTACTTGATACGACCTGTGCACTTGCAGTAGTTAGTGTGCGTTTTGGCACATCATCAACACCATTGACCAAGATGCTATGAATGCCTTTTTTTCCAGTCTCCTCAAGAAATAAGAGGAAACTTTCCAAAATGCACTCACCACCGCACTCAAATCTCAAGCCGATTCATTCGCTAATGCTCTCAATACCTAATCCAGTCCATCATCAACCAGGTCAAGGAAATGACCAACACTACTACCTCTCCTGCTCCTGCTTGTGCCGAGCCCGCTTCCACTTAGGCCGGTACAAGCTATGCTCCTACCTTCACTCCTCCCATTATCGATCTGACTGATAAAGGGAAGGCTCCCGACACCCCTACTTCTCCTGCTTTGGACTTGAATGCCACTGCCCCTTCCCCCACTGCGAATCTTTTTCAAAGTGGGGACTTCTCTAGCTTTCTTAAAGCTAAGAAACTGATGGAAAAATTTGAAGCTATGGAGAGAACTCTCAAGAATATCATGAAGCATGAAGACATGATAGATGTCGACTCTCTAGCTCTCTTCCCGAATGCGAGGGTTCCGCCCAAGTTTAAAATGTCGATCATGGATAAGTTTAATAGCACCACATGCCCCAAGACTCATCTAAAAATATATGTGGGCTCCATGAGACCATTTGGAGTGGATGACGAGCTCTTTGCTCTGTTATTCCAACAATCTCTAACCGGACCAACAGTCAAGTGGTTGCTAGATCTCGATCAAAACCACAAGAAAAGTTGATATGACATATGCAATTCATTTGTCAAACAATACCACTATAACATTGAGGTGGATGTCACCCGCCGAGATTTGGAAACAACCAAGCAAAGATCAGGAGAGTCCTTCACCGCGTTCCTTTCGAGGTAGAGGTCTAAAGTAGCGCAAATGGTGAACCTCCCATCTGAAGAAGAGCAAATTGACATCATTGTCAAGAATCTTCTCCCCCAATACCAAATTCATCTGCAAACTCAGTATCTCACAGACTTCAGAGTACTCATCACCACCGCCACCAAGATCGAAGATTTAATCCAATCAGGACGAATCAAGGATGAATCCTCCAGTTCAAGGTATCAAAAGAACAACAATTACAATGCCACCAGCTCAACCACTCAAAGAGGATGAGACGTAAATGCTGTCTCTTATCACTAGCCAATGAGGTTAGAATCAATGAGGACTTTCTCCGAGCTAGGCATGCCCCTCAGCACTATTTACAAGAAAGCCCTAGAGGCTCATCTGGTTAAGCCTCTTGAACCACGAGTTCCTTCAAACCCCTTGCCCAAGGGCTAAACTGCAAACGAGCATTGTGATTATCACTGAGAAGCATGGCACAAAACAGACGCATGTGAGGCTCTGAGACACAGAATTCAGGACCTCATTGACAACAGAGACATCATTGCCCCTAAGCCAAAGCCTAATATTACCACCAATCCTCTTCTGAACCACTGAGCTCATCCAACCATCCCAAGCTCCTCCTAATAATTGGCACTTTGAGAAGGGTGTTGACCTTGCTGTACTCGAGTCCTCTTAGTCTATGTCTGAGTCTTTTAAGTCATCTCAGTCCGTATCTGAGTATGAGTCTATGTCTAAGTCTTCCAAGTCTGAGTCGAGTCCCATAAGTCCGTCTGAGTCTTTTGAGTATGTTTTTGTTGAATCTTTCTCTGAGTTTGAATTTGTCGAGTCTTCCTTTCTAAATCTATATTTTGCCTTCCAGGCCTATCCTTTAGTGTAAGCCATGATAATGGGACTTTTATCAGTAATGAAAAGTTTGAACCTTCTGTTTTGCTCTACTTCTTATGATTCATCAATGAATAGGACATATGAAAAAGAAAATTAAAATAAAAAAAATGAAAAAGGTAAAAGAATCAATTAAATATGGCACAGAGGAAAAATCAAAAATTACATACATTGTATCTGCATATCATGACAAGCAGGCATTTATCTAAGGGCTCTTGGACTGTTGCAATTCACAAGATCCCGGCCCACACACACATGCAGCCCATCAAACAAGAGCTGCAAAGAATGAAAGCAGAATGAATCAGAGAGTATCATGACCAGCTAAATGCCATCGACAAAAAGAGAATGGACGCTTTGTACAAGATTGAAGGTTATCAACAGAAGCTAGCCAGACACTTCAATAAAAGGTGAAAGAACGAAGGTTTGCAAGAAGGGAATCTTATCCTAAAAGTGATCCGAGCTCCTATGCACGACCCAAGAGGAAAGTTCAAACCAAAATGGGCTGGACCATACGTACTCAAGAAGATTCTATCCGACAAGGCGTCATCCTTATGGATATGGACGGGAACGAATTCCCCAATCCTTGCAATCTAAATTAACTAAAGATTTTGAAAGTATTGTCTGTAATTAGTTTCTCTATCTTCAAATGCATCTGTAATAAGAACTACGTGGACCTGATTCTCTCTAAAAGAAAATGACAGAAAAATGATGTAAGGGATATGTAGGTAGCCCGACTCAGGTGCGGTCCAAATCATAGTACAAAGTACTTTTTCACATGACAAAGCATCGCATTCTCATTTCCTCTGTGCCTAAATGCATCATTCACTTGGTTCTTTTGCTAAAACAAAAAATAATAATAAAAAGAAAATGCTCGCTAAGTTGAAAACCAGAAAGGGCAGCTTCGGCAGAAATTAGAGCAAAAATGAAAGATGTCTTATACAATGATGATCATATTTTACATAATACAATCAATCATCACAAAAAAGGATAGCTTGTTCCAAATATCATCTACAACTTATCTCGTATCGTGTAGTCACATCAACTCGCAGGCATGTGCAAAAATAGGAAACTCGCGGCAAATCCTAAGCAACTATAAGACAAAAATAGTTATCGTCATCATGTCTAAAGTCACAGTCTAGCCAATCCTCCTCCTCCTCCTAGGGTGCACATCCCTTGTACTCTTGTCATAATCAGAGTCCACCACAATCTCCTAAATGGTCACACCTCCTCCTATCTCTCTCAGCTTCAGCAATAGAGGTACTAGCAGAGCCAGAACTGCTTCCACAGTCATATCAGAAAACCTAGCCCAAGTGTCAGCAGCTCTAGAAATATTCTCAGAAAATCCTCTTCTGTGCTGTAGTAGCTTGGGAATCAGTCCTTGCTGCTGCAGCTGAAATCCTCCTCTGAACCCTAAAAATAGCAGTCATTCTCTCTACACCAGTTACAGTAACCCTCTTTTAAACCACCATTGTAGTGTCACCTTGTCTCCTCACAGCAGTCATAATCTTCTCTGTCACTCCCACTGCAGTCTTCAGTCACCAATATAGCCTGTAGTGTCGAACCTCAGAAGCTCCTTGAGTCTCTTCTAAAGGTCAAGTCACTCTCTCTATCTCTCTTGTAATAGTCTCCCCTTCTTCTATAGTGTCATCATCAATGTCACTTAGCAGAATAGCCTAGCACTCTCTCTCAACTGGCCAAATAGCCTCAAGCTAAAACAGCCCCAGCCACAGAACGACTCTACCCCATCAAAAGTGCCAAACCCACTACTCCATCATCATCCCAACTAATAGAACTAAAAAAATAGATACACAACTATCAGACAGAAAAGCAAAGCCCCCATCCTAAGCCTCTGCCTCCTCAAGTCTTCAAAGTCACTCAGGTCTTGAAACTCCTTGATCACAGAGGTCACATTCACCCAACCATCAATGACTATCCAGCTAGCAACATCCTGGGGGCAGGTCCAGAAACTCCTGAAAAGTCTAAAAATGCATAACTCTAAAATCTGGCACCACCAGGACTGCCTCCGGATTACAACCAAGTATGGCATTGAACTCTATGAAAGTGAGGCACAACTCCTCCACGGCAGCACCAAAATAAAAAACATGAACCACCAAGTCCTAAAACCTAAAGCAAGCCCTCAGAAAATCTCAGTGGACCCGCACTCCTCATAAAGTCACCATTGGTATAATACCGTATCTACCCAAATTAATCTTCTCCACATTCTCGAGTTTTTTGGTCCATAAATGCATGTAGTGATTGAAATACGGCTCCAAGAAAATAAAAAATCACATGAAAAATTGCACTCATACACAGAGCATAAGTTGAGAATCCACCCTTTTGCATTCATGCACTTATCCATTACATGCATCATTAAGTTAAGCAAAAGGTCCATGAATCTCAAAACATGCATCATAAACATGCATCATCTATACATAAACATACATGCATATGTGGTTATCCGCAGTCATACACCATCATGCATAAGCCGAGCTAATGACCTCTCCTACTCGGAGTTGACCGACATCTTTTTGAAATTGATTGATACCTTCTCAAAGCTAACTGAAACCCTCTCAATTTAGACACCTTCCTAGCCCTAACTGTGGTAACAACCTTTCACCCGATTCTGACCATAGTACTATTCTGACTTTGCTTCCAAGCTAAGCAGTTGTCCTTCACCCAATTTTGACTGTGGTAATAATTTTTCACCCGATTCTGACTATGCTTCCAAGCTAAGCAATCATCCTTCATCCAACCCTAACCGTGTTAACAATCTTCCACCTGATTCAGACGAGTCCAAAAGGGTCCTCCACCCGATAGATTAAAACTTCTTGAGCCGACAAGCCATAGGTTGAGGCTCACCTCTTATCAAAATATTTTCCAAACTTCTCAAGCCTACTCGCCGTAGGCCGAGGCTCTCCTCTTTTCAAAATTTCTCAAGCCGACTCATCATAGGCCAAGGCTCTCCTCTTTTCAGAATTTCTCAAGCCGACTTGCCATAGGCCGAGGCTCTCCTCTTTTCAGAATTTCTTGAGCCGACTTGTCGTAGGTTAAGGCTCTCATATCACATAAATTTATCTTATCAAAATCAATCCTTCACCCAAAAATGTCTGGAAACGATCACCTAGGCATCCTTGTGGTTCCTTTCCCATCCCTCATTATTTTGAATCGATCAGGTCCTCCACCCAGAAAAATCTAAATTCTCACTTAGACGTCAATCTGATTTCCCTTTTCCATCCTCGTTCATTTCCAAGTCATCCCCATCCTTCACCCAAAAATATCTAGCCACTAGCCTAGATATCCCTTTGTTTCCTCTTTTCGCTTCCATTTATCAAGTCAAGTTTCCACCTATAAATATTTAAGAACAATTATTTAAGCATCCCTGTGGTCCATTGTCCCATCTATTTATCAAATTCAGTCACATTCTCCACCCATAAATATTTAGGAATAATTGCTTAAACATCCCTGTGGTTCTTTTTGCCATCGTCTCTTTTCAATTATGTCTCTCACCCAAACATATCCAAGAACTGACCTAGACTTCACTTTGGTTCCTTATACCATCCCTTTTCAATCATGTCTATCACCCAAACATGTCCAAGCACTGACCTAGACATCACTTTGGTTTTTTATACCATCCCTCTCACCCAAACATGTCCAAGCACTGACCTAGACATCACTTTTGTTCCTTTTACCATCCCTTCTCTCGAGTTCACTATCATCATAATTGCCTTACAGATAAGACAATTATGATGAGGGGGCAATTGTGAACCTTCAATTTTGCACCCTCATGATGCTGCCGCAGCTTGACACTTGCTAAATTTAGTGCGCTACGCAGAGTCGGTACGACGGTCCCACTAGCCGGTTAGCAGGCAGGGGTCAAAGGAGCAGCGCTCCAGAAAGGTAAACGATTTATTTTTTTCTAACATAGACCGACATCACTTTTTTGATCCTGACCGGACATTCTATATCAAACAACACTTTCCCAAAACTGATCGAATTCATCTCAAAACTGACTGTCAAAATGTTTGATAATTAATTTTAGATCCACCGCCACTGACCGGTAAATTTTAAGACTTCAAAATACCCCAAAAACTGACCAAGAATTCCCAAAAATATCAAAATTTGAACCAAAAAATGAGAAGGCCCAAAAACCGAACCATCTTATAGACGTCCGTGAGGCTGCCTTGCAGCCGACACACGTTGTTTGGCGTATTCGCACTGACGCGCCTGACACGCGTCGTACTTATAGGTGTCAGACACATTAGTACAGAGTAGACGCGTGTCAAAATGGAGCTGACATGTCCGCCAGATGAGATGGCGGACCTGCCAACCTTTTTGGCGCGGCCGCCAGCCCTCCTGGCGGATGTCCGCCATGTTCACTCGCGGACGCGCGTAGTTCTGATGTGCATCCGCGAACCTATCTCACGGCTGCACCCTCTATGCACTAAAATTTCATTTTTGCCCTTTCTTTAACCTACTTTTTCAGCCCTTTTTGATCTTTTTACCCCTCATTTTTTCCTATAAATACCCCATCCATCTCTCACTTTAATTGACCCCTTAAGCATTTGTTGATAGCTATCCACTTGCTCTCTTCTTAATCTTAATTAATTAATCTTAATTAATCTTTAACTCAATTTGATTAATTAATCCTTTTAATTAATCACTTTAATTAATTAAAAATTATGTAATTAAGCAACCATATTATCAAATTAATTTCTTTTTTTTAATCCACCCTCCTATCCTCGTTTTTTTTTTTAAACGGAACTCCGCTCCGGCAAAACCACTCTCCCACCACACAAACCCAAAAAGAAGGTATAATCTCTTACCCTCACTCAAACCCCAAATCAAATCTGATCGATCCTTAAACCCCTCCACTTCACCTTGGAATGAACTACGTGGGTTTTGATCCCCATTCAATGGGGTACGTAGGCCCACTTGGAATCTAAATCCAAGTCTCAAATCCAAATCCCAATCCCAATCAATCCCCTTCCCTTTTTATTTTTCAATGTAAATCTATTGCACATGTTAATTTTAATTAAATGTTATTAGTTAATTTAATTATTTTAGAGTGAATGAGCGATCTTGTGATTTCCCTAGTACCCATAAGGACTAGAGAAAATACTCTCCTTTACTTGTGGATGTTTAAATACTTGCTTTTTATTTTTCCACGCACTCATAATTATGCCATGCTCATGCACTCTAAATTTCAATTAATATTTTCCATCCATGAAATCAATTTTAAAGTCATATTAAACTTAAGAGCCAAATTGAGATTATTTAAAATCAAGAACCTAGTCTCTGAACTCAATCTGATTCGAAGACTAGCGACTTTATCCTTTGGTAAATTAATCAAAGATTAACGAATTGGAGTCAATTTTGGTTTTTCCTTAGTTTTCCCATTTAAATAAATTAGGGTGGTGACTCCCGAATCCTTTCAAAATCAAATCAATTTTTCGAGGTGATAGCCGCTTCCAATCGTGAGCACCAAAACTCGTACCTTAACTCCCTTAAAAATCGCTCGCCTTTTCTTAAGGAAAATTTCATATTTTTCCCGAGCGAGGGGAGGGGTGTTCGGGTGAGGCCTCACAAAAAGGTAAACTCTTTTACAATACTCAATTTGAGTACAGTTTTAGTATTCATAGTCAAATAGTAGGAAGTAGGCCGAATGCCTCAATGAAGGGATTCAATAACAATAATTCGGCCGAAGGCCTCATTGAAAAGAATTCAAATAACAGTAGATAGGCTAAAGGCCTCATTAAAAGGAATAATTCAAACAATTGTTTCATTAAAGAAATGTAAGGTTTTCAAAGTACTCACCTTGATTTTCTTAGCTCTTAATACATGCTCTTAGTACAGTTGACAATAATGCTCCTCAATCTCTGGAACATCTTCCTTATTTTCCTTTTTAGTTCTACATCAAACCAAATCCTTGAAGTGCTCTTGACTTGGTGATGAACACCATGGGGAGACGGCCGTCATTGAGTAAATAGGCTAGAAGTTTCTTTGTTTTGACAATTTATGGATTTAAGGAAATTTTATGACAATTTGGATAAGTTTAAATGAAATGGATGGTGTTGATTTATTAAAAATAATCGAATGGCTAGTATTTTTAGCCAAATTTTGATTGTACAATATTCATTTATATATAGATAAATACGGCCACATTTCTTTTAATGATAGGAAATTTCATGAAATTTCCTTACTTATGCAAGACTTTGACTATTACAAATGTGGGGTCCATTTTCACTCATTTAATTTGACTATTATTTCCATGTAATTTTAAACTAATTTTCCCTTCCTACAACCTTATTGGGCCATCCATATGAGCATATGGTTGGGCCTCCCACTTGTTCCACATGTTTATTTACAATTAACTCGCCATTTCGACAATTTTTGCGAAATGGCAATTTTACCCTTCTTTCACACTGTACATTATTGTAACTGATATCGATGCAGTTTATTAAACTTATTTCATTAATCATGTTCATAACATATTTATGAGTACATATGCACTATAATATCACAAATAAATAAAAAAATTTATGTGTATTTAACCAAGTTTTATTTGAGCTCCTATTTGATCTCGTTATCTCAAATATCATTTAAATTGCCTTTCAATGGCATTATTGTTAATTTGTAGGAATTAATTGGATTCAGGATATTACATTCGACCCCTTTAAGAAAATTTGTCCCCGAATTTTGCGTAAGCAAATTCAATGAATTTTCGCAATGTTATTCTTAAGTTTGAATGGTTTCTTTCGTCCATCTATAATTTTACCACTTACTTATCGAGGTAACTATTATTATTATTTATTCTTTTTAATAATTTTACTAATTATTATATATCACAAGTCTCTTGCTCTAAAGTTATCTTTGTTGAACTATTTAATTCCTTTAATTGCAATTCTTTTTTTTTTAAAAACTGAGGTGTATGAATTAGAAAACCATTCCTATTTCCAGGTCCATTGTTGTTTTCTATTACCTTTATACAATCATTTACTATCACAGTTCAGTCATTCAATGAATGATGTGTCTTCTCAAGTTTTTATTTACAAATTTACTTTGTTGGGATTCATTATCTTTAAACACTTTATGTGTGGAAAAAAACAATGTAACTTCATGTAAACTATGGCTTCCTGAAGAAGCTAAGGCTAGTGGAAGTGAAAAGAGGAACCAAAGGGATATCTAGGCTAGTGGCTAGATATGTTTGGGTGAAGGATGGGGCTGACTTGGATAAAAAGGCGAGGGAAGGAACCAGAGGGATGTCTAGACGATTGTTTCTAGACATTTCTAGGTGAAGGATTTGATCGATTCAAAATAAGGGGAATGGGAAAGGAACCACAGAGATGCCTAGGTGATCATTTCTAGACATTTATGGATTGATGGATAAAGGAAGATGTTCCCGGTATCTTGGGGAGAATTCAAATGATTGGGATAAAAAAGATGAGAGCCTCGACCTATGGCGAGTCGGCTCGAGAGATTTTGAAAAGATTATGCTAAGGGGAGAGCCTCGACCTATGGCGAGTCAGCTTGAGAGATTCTAAAAAGAGGAGGGCCTCGGCCTATGGCAAGTCAACTCGAGAAATTCTGAAAAGAGGAGAGTCTCAGCCTATGGCGAGTCGGCTCGAGAAATTTTAATTGATCAGGTGGAGGACCCTTTTTGACTTTGTCTAAATCGGGTGGAAGATTGTTACCATGGTCAGAATTGGGTGAAGGATGACTTCTTATCTTGGAAGCAAAGTCAAAATAGTACCGCAGTCAGAATTGGGTGAAAAATTATTACCACAATTAGAATTGGGTAAAGGACGACTGCTTAGCTTGGAAGCAAAGTTAGAATAGTACCGCGGCCAAAATCAGGTGAAAAATTGTTACCACAATCAAAATTGGGTGAGTGTCTGATTTGAGAGAGTTTTGTTCAGCTTTTTCAGCCAGCTTCGAGAAGGTATCGGTCAGTTTTGAAAAGATGTCAGTCAACTTCGAAGAGGAGAGACCATTAGCTCGGCTTATGCATGATGGTGTATGACTTGCATGATCGCACTTGCATGTATGTTTGTGTATTGATGATGCATGCTTATGTATACATGTTTTGGGATTCATAGACATTTTGTTTAACTTCTATGCTATGGATGATTTGTGATGATGCATGTAATGGAGGATTACATGAATGCAAAAGGGTGGAGTCTCAACTTATGCTCTGTGTATGAGTGCAATTTTTCATGTATTTTTTTTTTGCATCCATGGAGCTGTATTTTTAGCCATTACATGCATTTATGGACCAAGAAACTCGAGAAGGTGGAGAAGATTAATTTGGGAAGATACAATATTGTATTGATGGTGACTTTACAGAGAGTATGGGTTGACTGAGATTTTCTGAGGGCTTGCTTTAGGTTTTAGGACCCGGTGGTCCGTGTTTTCATTTTAGTGCTACCATGGAGAAGCTGTACCCCACTTTCAAAAAGTTCAACGCCATACTTGGCTGCGATCTAGAGGCAGTCCTGTTGGTACCAAAGTTTCAGAGTTAGGCATTTTTGGACTTTTCAGGATTTTCTGGACCTGCCCCCAAGATGTTGCTAGCTAGATAGTCATTGATGGTTAGGTAAATGCGACCACTGTGATCGAGGAGTTTCAGGACCCCAGTGACTTTGGAGACTTGAAGAGGCAGAGGCTTAGGATGAGGACTCTATTTTTTTTTTTGTTTGATGGCTGGGTATTTGTTTTTCAGTTTTACTGGTTGGGGTGATGCTAGAGTAGTGGGTTTGTCACTTTAGATGGGGTAAAGCCGTACTGCGACTGAGGCTGTTTTGGCTTGATGTTGTTTGGCCAGTTGAGAGAGAATACCAGGCTATTTTGCTGAAGGAGATTGAAGATGATGCTATAGAAGAAGGGGAGACTGTTACAAAAGAAATATAAAGAGTGACTCGACCTTCGGAGGAGACTCTAGGAGCTACTGAGGGTTCGACACTACAGGCTACACTAGTTACTCAAACTGTAGTGACAGTGACAGAGAAGATTGTGACTGCAGTGAGGAGACAGAGTGACACTATAGTGGTGGTTTAGAGGAGGGTTACTACAATTGGTGCAAAGAGGAGGACTATTGTTTCTAGGGTTTAGAGGGGGATTTTAGCTGCAGCAGCAGGGACTAGTTCCTGAGCTACTACTGCACAGAGGAGGATTTTATTGGAGTAGTTTTGGAGTTGCTGACACTTAGGGTAGGTTTTTCGATATGACTATGGGGAGAAGTTCTGGCTCTGCTAGTACCTCTACTGCTGCAATGAAGAGAGCTACAGAGACTAAGAGAAGGGGTGTGACCATTGAGGAGATTGTGGTGGACTCTGATTTTGACGATAGCATGAAAGATGTGCACTGTGACTTCAAACATGATGATGACACTTGTTTTTGTCTTATAGTTGCTTAGGATTTGCTGTGAGTTTCCTGTGTTTACACATGCCTGCAAGCTGATATGACTACACGATACGAGATAAGCTATAGATGATATTTGGAACAGGCTATCTTTTTTTTGTGATGATGGATTGTATTTTGTAAAATCTGATCATCATTGTATAAGACATCTTTCATTTTTGCTCTAATTTCTACCTAAACTGCTCTTTCGGGTTTTCAACTTAACGAACTTACTCTAATTTCTGCCTAAGTTGCCCTTTTGGGTTTTCAACTTAGCTAGCATTTTCTTTTTATTATTATTTTTTATTTTAGAAAAAGAACCAAGTGAATGATGCATTTAGGCACAAAGGAAATGAGAATGCGATGCTTTGTCATGTGAAAAAATGCTTTATATTATGATTTGGACCGTACCCGAGTTGGGCAGGCTATATATCCCTTACATCATTTTTCTGTCATTTTCTTTTAAGGAGAATCAGGTCCACATAGTTCTTATTACAAATGCATTTGAAGATAGAGAAACTAACTGCAGACAATACTTTCAGATCTTTAGTTAGTCCAGATTGCAAGGATCGGGGAATTTGTTCTCATCCATATCTATGAGGATGACACCTTCGTTGGATAGAATCTTCTTGAGTACGTATGGTCCAGGACATTTTGAAATTTTCTCTTTGGTCGTGCACAGGAGCTCAGATCACTTTTAGGATAAGATTCCCTTTTTGCAACCCTCTGTTCTTTCACCTTTTGTTTGAGTGTCTGGCTAGCTTCTGTTGGTAACCTTAAATTTTGTACAAAGCGTCCATTCTCTTTTTCATCGATGGCATTCATCAGTTCATGATACTCTCTTATTCATTCTGCTATCATTCTCTGTAGCTCTTTCTTGACGGGCTTCATGTGTGTGTGGGCCGAGATCTTGTGAATCGCAACAGTCTATGAGCCCTTCGATAAATGTTTGCTTGTCATGATATGCAGATACAATGTATGTGATTTTTGGTTTTTCCTCTGTGCCATAATTAATTGATTCTTTTGCCTTTTTCATTTTTTTTAATTTTTTTAATTTTCATTTTCTTTTTCAGATGTCCTATTCAATGATGAATCAGTAGAGCAAAACAGAAGGTTCAAACTTTTCATTATTGATAAAAGTCCTATTATCATAGATTACATTGAAGGATAGGTTTGGAAAATATAGATTCAGAAAGGAAGACTCGACATATTCAAACTCAGAGAAAGATTCACTACAAAAAATTGCACTTTTTGTGACAAAATATTTTGTCACTATAAGTGCTTTTTTCGTCATCATAGGGTTTTTGCGACGGAAATCTATCGTCACAGTGATCGTCATTGAAACCCCGTCACAAAAAGTATAAAGCGACAAAATATTTATTCGTCATGGAATATGTATTATTTGATGACGAAATTTGCAATTGTCATAGTCGTTTTGATCTTTAGTGACACAAATATTGTCATAAATTATGTTCCATTTTCGTCACCTAACTAGACATCGCGTCACGAAAAATATACTTTAAATGACAAAATGTTCAATTGTCATGCAAGTTTTTATATTTAGTGATGATAATTTCGTTATATATTGTGTTTTAAATTTGTCACCTAATTAATTATTTCATCATGAAAATTATATTTTAAGTGATAAAATTTTCAATCGTTATGCAAATTTATACTTTCAATGAGAATAATATCGTCATTCATTGTGTTAATGTTTTGTCATATAATTAATAGTTTGTCAAAAAAAAAATACTTAAGATGACGAATTTTTCAATTGTCATGCAAGTTTATACCTATAGTGACTCTAATATTATCATATAATATATTTATTTTTTGTCACCTAACTAATAGTTTTGTCACTGCAAATAACACATATGGTGAAGCATTTTACTTTGGTCATTTAAAAATATCTATTTGTGATGAAAATATAAACATCATAATTTTCGAACCACATTTAGTGATAAAAGAATATGTCATATAAATTTTTTTTAAAAAAATCTAAAACAATATGTCCAATAATATCCAAAACATAATAACTAGGCAAAATTTAAAATTTATAACATCTTAAAATAACATGTCACAATTTGATTCTATCTACATCTAATGACAAAAGATATGTCTTCATCTGTATTAAATTGTCATATGCCAAACAGTTTCCTTCATCAATCCTGTCAAGTGATTAAATATAATCATCATTATTATGTACAGTAAATTATAAATAGAAATTACAAAACAACAATTAGATAAAAAACAAGAAACCAAAATAATTTAGAATCAAGCATCAAATTCTACACATTTTAGTTCCTTTATATATATATACTATCAAATAACCCAAATTAAAAATATATATATATATATATAAGAAAGCATGACTTACAAATTGGTCAATCAATTTGCATCCCATTTTTTGCTAAGAGTTCCAAAAGCTTTTTGATCGTCTCTCCTTGAGCAGATAATTGGCCTTTCAAATCAGTTACTTGAGATGTTTGCTCATCTACTTTATCATTAAGCTCAATTACTTGCATTTCAGATGCATTCAACTTTTTTTGTGTTTCAGAAAGTTCTTTTTGCAATTTTTGGGTAGCCAATTCACTTACTGATGTGCGTTTACTTGGAGGTTTTGGACCATATCCAAGGCCTTTTATATAACCAGACCCATGGCCAAGAATCTCTAGAGCTATTTCATCAGTTGTCTTCGAAATTCCTTCTTGATCATATTGTTTTTGCTTCTCCACCATTAGACTCTATTGAAAACAATTAATTAGAAAAATAAACTAAGAATTATGAAATAAAAGTTGTGGCAATAGTATACATACAATATAAAATATTACCCAATTATTCTCTGCTTCTTTAGATGACCATCTTTTTTTCTCAGAATAATGTGTTCGTCTATATAGCTCAATCCTATCACAAGGTTCACCGCCATCTCCTTTTCAGACTACCAAAAAAAAAATACAAAAAAACAAAATACATAAGAATATGATTTCAAACTTAAAAGAAATAAAATTTTTCTTTCTATTTTTAAAACATAAATCGTTAATATCATTATCTTAAAAGAAATGGAAAAAAAATATAAAATACTTTACAATACTCACAATTTCTTGTCGACGAACAGTAAATGGCTTTCTACCAGAGATATGTGAAGCCTTGACTTTACTTCGATTTGCAGCATTTATTGCACATCTTTTCTATTATAAGGCAAAATATATTTATTCACAAGAATTTTAGTATATTAAAATAGTCATTTTCATTAATGGTAATCGATTATACAAATTAATTAGTTGAATGAGATAACATTAAATATCAATTCTTAAAACTAAATAGCATAGTTATAAGTACAAAATGGGCAAAAAAAAAAAAAAATTAGCAGTACAACTATATAAGATGATCATACCTGATACTCATAATTTGCAAAATGTTCACAAAGTAACTCCCATTAGGTTTGATTAGGAAACTTAATAGGCTTGTTCCTCTTAGCCTCCTCCAAAGATTTAAATTTCTTGAACTTTTTATGTAGCCTAAAACGCTCTTGTCAATTACTATTTTGAAGCCTATCAACCAAGCATTCTTTGACACCTGGCTCATCCATATTAATTTTCAAGTACAACTACATACAACATAATTGACACTTTTTATTAAATGTTAGAAATTTTTTTTTTAAAAAAAAGACCATTCAAATATAAATGCATACATACGTTCAAGTGTTCAAAACTTTGATCCAAATTATTGGTGGTGGCTTTCAAATCAACATTTAAATCACGCCACTTAACAGGCACAGGAAACACATCTCGAGTTACTACACCAATCTGACTTGCAAGTTTTGCAGACTCATCCCCATTAATCGATCTTCTGATATCAGTCTCTACTGTGATCTTCTTTTTAGTACCCAAAGCAGCAATAGACTTCATTAAACCTATTCCTATTGTTTGACCTCTACCCCTCTTTTTTGTTGTAAATTCTGAAAAATAATAAAATTTTATGATAAAGCTAATGATTTATGAAAGTTTTCACAACTAATCAAGAACAATTCAATTAAATATACTTGTTGTTTATATATTTAATAAATTAATTTGTATTTATACAACCAAAAAGTGATTCAATAAATTGTAGCCTTACGCATGCTATTATATTACAAC